>KV417761.1:60816-83711 GCA_001630335.1 Athelia psychrophila
GCGATGTTACGGAGCCAATGTGGTTAGTCGCGATTTCGAAAGGCTCTTCCCACTACCTCTAATCGTCCACCCTATAGGCCCAAGCTCTTTGGATACGGGGCTAGCTCGCTCGCTTACATCACCCCATGCCTGTTTTTTAGTCTCTTTTCGATACTATCGTTGACATAGTGTTTCAAAATCCGTAAAGATATTTTCATAGCTACACAAATACTCCATATTTTCTCTTGATTCTTTTTTTATTGGATAGCGTAGGATGTGCTCTATACGGAGAAATTTTGAGCAGGGGGGATTTCAACGTGGTTGCGGCGTCGGAATGAAGCCGCTGAAATGATTGCCAAAATCATAGTGTTTCAAAAGATCGTCACATATGAGTCACAGCGGCGCCCCGCATAGAATCATCCATCGACTAGGCGTCGGAGCTAATAATAATCACATTCCGTCACGTTTGCACGGTCTCCAGCTTTCAAATTTTACTGTAGAACCACATCTCATGCAGGCGTCATCGGACATGATCATACAGTTAAATAAATGTCTTCTGAATGTATTCACAGCTTAATGGGGCGAAACGACGATGGGACAGAATTTCCGAGGGCGAATGATGCCGAATTTTGCGATTTGGCAAAGATTGCGACCACAAATGATTTTATGCTGCAGCATCCGCTGGCCCCTTTGCCCTACATAAAATTGGAGGACGATCAGAAAGCATGTAACAAAAATACCCTGAAGTTAGTTGAACGATAGGTGGTCGGAGTGGCCAGCGAAAAATCATTTTGAAACTCTATGACACTTTGAAAGCCGATGTCACTGATAGTAAGACGGCTTCAGCGCACGATGAGAGCACATCAGATG
Source organism: Athelia psychrophila (assembly GCA_001630335.1). Taxonomy (NCBI): domain Eukaryota; kingdom Fungi; phylum Basidiomycota; class Agaricomycetes; order Atheliales; family Atheliaceae; genus Athelia; species Athelia psychrophila. The sequence continues at coordinate 61,666 of KV417761.1, forward strand.
CTATGGGTAGACATGTCCAATCAAGTTCGCTTTGAACGCCCTGCCATTCCGCTGCCCTCCCCATGTCGCCCAGCTGCAGATACGGAATCTTTTCAGTCTTCATACAATCTTGTGGCGTTGAAGACCCCGCACTTGGAAGTTACAAATCCCTCTTCCTCGCCCCGACATCTTCCAGGCACGCGGAACTCCGCCATGTCCTCCAAGTACATGCATGAACTTTCAATAGGCGAAAACGATATATCTGCAGCAAGACACAGTGATCAGTCCGCTTCACTCTACGGCGGACCGACCATGTTCATACAGAATCGCCGGTCGACACTACCTGACATCACATCTGGAATCCGACGTCGCAACCTATGACAGTCCTCCTGCTAGGCATGAGTACCCCTCATGAGATTATATACTGATCAATCATGACGATTCAGTGCCTGCATTTCCTAATCTACCACCTACACCATATTCGTCGATTATCAACACACGATTTGGCGCCTTCAGCTATTTATATTGTAAGCTCTTTCAATATGGTGCAGTGCTGAGCTAACAGTCCAATAACATGGGCCTGCATTGCTCTATCATGCACCTGTACTCACACTACAGACGCTGTCAGCAGAACGCAGCATCCCGGACGTCAAGAGAGGAATTCCCGACACATCATATCGCCGGCAACGTATAATACACATGGGCAGCAGACCGTAGATTCGGTCAGAATGACGCCTAAGTAGCTGCCCATGACCCACCAGGTGCGGGAGCTCGTGAAACAAAGGCGGGCAATGAGTCACATGATGTTCGCAAAGTTCGATGCTAGACAACACGTAAATAGCCAGCAACACAAAGTGAATTTGCCACTTCACAGAGGCGCCCCGACAAACTCACACCGATGCTACTGTCCGGAAAATCTCACCCGACGCGCACCCCAAATATCCAATGCTTTCAGAGGGCTCTCATGAGATAACTCAAATATGCAAAAAAACTGGACAAAGTATACCTCACGAATTGATAATCAACACACGATTATGCACCCACGATTATTTGTAGCCGCTGGCAAGGCGCTGCAGTGTGACGACTTGTACGATGGCATATAAATACCATCAGCACTCTCAATACAGGTATATCTAATACAAACAAACCACAATGAGCTCCCGGACGTCAAGAGAAGTCAGCCCGCCAACTTCCCGCCAGCACCACCAGCCGGAAACGGATAATACAGTACGGGCATGAGAGCGAGAATCAAATGTCCCTTACCACAAACTCAGTATCGCATGAACAAAAGTTAGTATAACCGGCATTCCCAACGTCAGCCGTTCCAGTAACTCATCCCTAAGCATTCATAGGTGCACTAGGTACGCGCCTAGAGCAATCAATGAGCGAGAGAACCTCATTTTCCAGACAGATAAATATTGCCCGGAGCCTGCGAACACGCAAGTGCAAACCAAACAGAGAAGGACTGGCACTGCCAATGCTTTGCGCCACCTTGTGGGCAATCTGGTGAACGCAGAGTAGCTGAGCACCAACAGTTCAGAAGTAAGCTAAGTATAAGCATACGGCGTAAATATGAAGCAATGACAGCTCATTATCAACAAGTAAATGCAGTGCTGGCCAGAGACCGCAGCGACACAATAAGGCATAATGGATACTAGTATATATGTTGATATAGAAATTGTCTCACAGAATGGGTTGCGGTGGCGCGGCGGAAACAAAGAGCACACGAGAAATGTAGCCAGCCATGGGGACTCGAATATGCAAGACCCCGGACAAAGATGCCTAAGTTGAGCCTCAAATATGCAAATTTTCGGACAGAGATGAGGTCAATTTTAGGCCTCAAATATGCAAAAAATCCGGACAAGGATAGGGGTGAGTTTCCGGGGGCCTGTTCTGAGTTCATGGTCATGTTGCCACGCAAGTCACGAGAGAAAGGGGTCTCAAGATCTCAAGGCTCAAGCGCATACGCGCCTTCTTCAGGCCGAAGGTGACTGGCTCGCCAGCGCAGAGAAGTGTCTGGTGAGTCTGCCCAGGGAGACTAGCTTGCTCCAAACCCACTAATAACCGACTAATCACCAGACTCTGATCTCCAGCGATGCGTACTTAGCTTCATCTGAAGTGTCTCCCGCTGGGCCGCGGCCGACGTTCTCTCCGAAACGAAGCCTAACGAAGCATTGTCACCATGCATCTGAAGTTCACGCTTGTGCCATATCCTCCCAACATCAACTGTACTTAGGCCACGGCCTCGCCATTCGTCCCCTGCACACGACGACACTTGAACAGTCTATACGATGGCCCTGGTGAACAACGCGTCTCGGGCCCCGAGCGGGCGCGACCCGCGTAGCACCGATCTCACCGAGAAGCAGGAAGAGCAAGCACTCCCCCCGGTGGACACCACCTTGCGTGAGTCCCCGTCCTTTCCCCGATGACTTCGAGCTGAACCCAAACCCACTTCTACCAGCTAACGGCGCCCAACCGCCCTTCGAGGCGTTTCTGCACTATGCTCGTATCCAGCGCGCCGCCGAGCTGGCGGACACGCGCGCGGGCAGCGTGGCGGAGGAGCAGCACTGGGGCGGGCTCATCAGGCGTGCGTTCGGCGGCAGGAAGAAGATTCAAGCCGTGCCCTCCGATGCGTCTTCTTCTTGTGAAGGCGTAGAAGGGGAGAAGGGCGAGAAGACATACCTGGAGGCGGAGGCGAGCAGCGTCAACAGCGGGGACGTCGCGTACAAAACGCTAAGGGTTGCGAGCTGGCAGTCCGTCTTCTACTTGATCACCACGGATGTTCTGGGGCCATAGTGAGTGCTTGGCTTTTTGCGTCCTCTTTCCTTTTGCTCTTCGGATGAGCAATGCAGTGGAGGTGGTGCGGAATCGCAAGCTTGCGAGCTTTACCATCAACCCCTTTACCTTCCCCGGCGCTCTGAGTCTTTCGTGGGCTTTGCCTTCCCCGTGGTCTGCAAGTTTTGTTATCTCATTCGCGCACTTTTGAGCTTCATCCCCGAGCTTGCTCGCTTCATCCCCTCTTCATTTCACGTTAGGTCCTATGTTTCCTTCTGCCGCTACTTGCGAGGAGCATATTTCTGATTCGCGAGATTGCGAGAGTTACCGTGCCCATCTTCGCGTGGGTTATCTTCCGCGCATCTTTGGCGAGCTTGCCGTACTGCCGGCTACATTCTCTTCGTGTCTCTACTCTGAAATGCTTCTCGTCTAGTCTCTAAATGACTCGACCCCCGATTGTTAATTGTTGACTGTTAGCTGACTTCTCTCTCCTCGCCCCGCAGCTCCGCCCCGTACTCCTTCGCGCAAGTCGGCTACTGGCCGGGCTGCATCATGTTCTTCGTCTTCGGGTGCCTCGCTGCCTTCACGGGCTACCTGCTCATGTACATGTACGGCGCGCTCGACTCGCCGCAGTACCCGGTTCGGCACTTTGGAGACCTGGCGGATCGGATATTTGGGAGGTGGGCGAAGCATGGTGAGTGCGGCGAGCCTGTTGGGTCTTTTGGTGTCTTTTTGGCGTCACGCCCCGGGTGTTCTTCCAGCGAGGTTGGCTTTGCGAAGCTGTGTCTTTTTCTCTTTCTGCGAGCATAGGCGAGCATTCTCCGCCAGCCTGCTGGCCTGTTTTCTCATCGGTTTCACGAGATCGGGAGGGCGGTGGATTTTCTGAGCTTCATCCTTTTTGTTTTATTTTGCTGCGAGTTTGGCCTCTCCTCGTCTCCCTTTCCCCCTTATATCTTCTTCTTTGCCTGGACCCATTCCCTTAAACTAATCATTCCCTCTCCCCCAGTGTGCAACATCCTCCAATCCCTGCAGCTCATCTTCAACGTCGGCATCATCGTGCTCGCGAATGGCCAGGGCTTATCGCAGATCACCCAGTTCCGCGTGTGCTTCAGCGTGTGCATCGTGATATGGACGCTCGCAGGGATGTTCATTGGGCAGGTGCGGACGCTGCAGGTGAGTTCTTCGTTCTTCTTTTTGGCGCGATTTCTCCGTCCGGAATGCACCAATGCTGACCCTCTGTCCCCCATCTGCAGAAATTCGGCTGGCTCGCAAACGTCTCCGTGTTCATGAACATCTTCGTGATCCTCGTGACCATGGGCGTCGTCTCGCACCAGCTCCCGAACTACGCTGCGTCCGTTCACCCCATCGGGCCCGTGATCACGCAGGCACGCGTCGTACAGCCGTTCGAGTTCCAGGTGACGGGAATCCTGCAGCTGGTGTTTAGTTATGGGGGCGCTATGATGTGAGTAGTCTTGCTCGTTATGTGTGGGTGCGCATGCGGACTTGTGCTGACGGGGACATGCGGACAGATTCATAGATTTCATGGCAGAGATGCGCAGGCCGATGGACTTCTGGAAGGGCATGGCGTGCGCGCAGGTGCTGATCACGCTCGTCTACATGATCTTTGGCATCGTCGTCTACTCCTACCAAGGCCAGGTGAGCCCTTTCCGCCCCTTGTCTGAACTCGGCGGCTGATTTGTATCACGTACAGTTCGTGGTGAACCCTGCGAACCAGGGCATCAGTGGGTACGCGTGGCAGACCGCCACGAATGTCATCTCGCTAACCGCGGGATTGACCGCTGCCGCGTTATGGGGCAACATCGGTGTCAAGGTGTGTTTCTCCCTGCGGGGCCCCACATATATCTAACCGACCACCGGCAGGTCATATACGAGACCGTACTGATGACATTCTTCCGTTTCCCCCCGCTGCATACCCAGCGCGGCCGCGTGGCGTGGACCTTCAGCACGATCGTGTACTGGGCGATCGCCTTCGTGATTGGCACTTCGATCCCGCAGTTCAGCAACATATCCTCGCTCGTGTCCGCGATCTGCACCGTCCAGTTCACGTACTCGTTCCCGCCGCTGCTCGCGCTGGGGTACCAGGTGCAAGCAGACGCGGCGAAGGGCGATCGGGTGTGGGATCCTAGTCAGCCGACGCCCTTTGCGCACCGGGTCGATAGCTGGCGCGACTGGAGTCGGTGGCAGCGCGGATGTGAGTGCTCTCACTGGCTTCGCTCCCTTTTTAGTCGCTTATGTATTGCGTATTTCGACAGTGTGGCCGATGCTGTGGCTGAAGGTGTGGTACGCGGTCATGTGCCTGGCGAGTCTGGCGACCGCGGGGCTAGGGGCGTACTCAGCCGTCGCGGCCATTATTGCCGGATTCAAGACGGGCAGTCATGCTTCATCGTTTGGGTGCAAATCCCCTGTGGACGTTCGCTGATTAGGTATGCAGGACATTGGTAGGGCGGAGAAGAGTTGAATCCGTGTGTAGAGATGTATGCCACGCGACGGCAGTCATGAATAAATCTACTCAGAACAAATGCTAGTGCAGGCCCTTCCAGAATCCAGAATACCGACATGCTTGTAAAGTGCGATCCCTCGTTGCGAAGCAACCAGTCGCTTGACAGATAGTAGCAAATTGGTTACGTGACGTCAGGTAAAAACAGTCATTAATCATTGCTTATCCCAACCTCATTACCTGATTCCGTCGGGGTAGCTCATAGCTGATTACCAGTAATCCGATTGTTCACGGCGTCCTGGTGCATGATCAGCTCGAGCTTTACAGGATCTATCACAGTGCTAGGCAGCAACCTTCGATAAACCTCTGTGCCATTCATCATCTTGTTATCACCTCCTTCTGCTTTGCTTGCCTTTGGTCGCTCCGAGTCTCTGGCTTCCGGTTCATCGAAACGAAAGCGACCGAACGTCTCTTTTCATACGCTTTAGCCTTTTAGCGTGTGTGCAAACCCGACCGCGCAACTTCCCGGCACATTGCCATCACAATGTGTATGTATTGCTATGTATTGCCCTGAAACTCATAAAGCACGGAAGCTATGATATATCTAATACGAAACGCCAACGTTAAGAAATAACTTAAAATTACCGTTAAAGCTCCTCAAAGACACTGCGGCACAACGGTCAACCCCTCATCTCACCACTGGTCGCGAGGTCCTGCGTATGATCAGCTCGCAGTCTTCCAGCTTTGTCAAGGTGCTGGTGCTAAGCGATAATTTGCGGAGCCGTTCATGTCATCAGCTTCTTCCTCTCTACTTGCCTGGGTTTGGGAAGCTCAGACGGCCCGCTACGTGAATCTAGCCCTCCTTTCCGTGAGTGCCGCCGTTCATTAGAAGGCCTTCAATCTTGATGCACTACCAGACATATATTTGGGATTGGTTGTTATCTCTGTCAGATGAATTTACAGCCATACAAAGATGCAGGTCGTGGTCGACTATCTTGGCGTACCTGTTGTCGCGGTGTGCATCCTGCTTCTGTCACAGACAGTCTGAAACTAACTTGAATTTTTTAGTACCGGGGTCGTCGGCTCCATTTTCATAAACTTCATGATACCCAGTGAGTAGGATGTACTATGTACGTCTCAATATCCACTCATCCAGACGTGTTGCTAGTCGCTCCCATTGAGCATTGCAATTCCATCTTTCATCTCGGCACTGTCTTAGGCGCAGTTGCCTCGGGCGCAACCTCCTTTCTCTTCCTGTACCGCATCCGCGCCGTTTATGGGAGGTCGATGGTCATCACAGCCGTGTTCGGTGCCCTTTGGTTAGCGGTTGCGATCAGCGGCGCGGCCTTTGTCTTCCTTACCAGTGGCACTGTGCGTCCGACCCCGCCATACATTCACAGTTACGTCGCATGCTAAACACGTGCCTTCAGATTTCACCCGGCCCGCGGCGGCAGTGCATTGTAAACAAACTGAGACCTGAGTCGATGTTCGTTCTGTGGGTGAAAGGCGCATATGATACCGCGGTCTTCGTGGCAATATCCCACCGCATGGCTTCCATCTCAAGAGCAAAATGCGCATCAACAACATCGCCCTGGTCGTGTGCCCGAGGGAAAGGGCTGTCCCAGCTCTGTCGGGATGTTCTTCAAGATGGGCAATTGTATTATTTGTGCGCACTATCCTATTCCCATCCCGATTTAACCGTCCTCTAATCAGTGTCCTCCAAACGCAGTGCCTCCGTTGGGACGACGCTCTTCGCAGCCATTGCGATCATGCTTCCGATAAACGTTGGGTGGCGCATGATATTCTCTGAATCAGGATTTCCGCTCGACAGCTCGATGGCATGCAGAGTCTTTCGGAGAGTCTTGTTGGCCCCGAAGAATGAGGAGCCTGAGCCTGGTACCTCATCTCCTGTGTTGATGACTACGTTCATGAACGAGCCGGGCTACTTATACGATGATCACGAGATGTGCAGGGACGATTCGCCTGCACATGCCACATTGTAACCCCACTCAATAACCTTTAGATCCATGCCCAAGGAGCCCTTCTCCGTCGATGTACCATCAATATCATCTTAATTGTCAGTCGTACATGCATTTAAATGGGTATAAATAAAGGCTTGTTTGTGAATTGAGTGAATCTACGGCTTCAACTTGGGTTCGCCAGCCCAAACGATGCTCCGCGAATACACAAACAGCAGCACAAACAGCGGCACAAACAGCGGCACAAGAAACACATGTGAGGCATGCAGTGCATCTAATGAAATTATGGTGTCCGTCATTTACGTCCAAACCTCGTCAGCTTACAACAAAAATCGAATTGAAGGCTACTGAGACAGTGTCCTATTAGGCTATCTGAACGGTTGTGGTTTCACCATAGTTAGCTCTATTCCACCGTGACATTTTGGAATTGTACACTATTTTACCAACTGATTAGCGCCAATCTCATTCCTGTAAATCAGCCGTGAAGTAGAGTGGTAAATTAGGTGCCGATAGCCATGGCGAGCCCTTGTAAATTACCTCGGCCAAATAGGGGCCAGACCTATTTCCCCGTACCCTAAACTATCACTTGCGCCGAAACTTGCAACTTGTAAAGCTTCAGCTTCGTTGTTCAATTTATAGACAAAATAGGGATAACGCAATGGACTCAGATTGTTGTGAAGAGCTTCCAGTCTTCAGGTGGTAGAACTGGGTACGGCTGAACCCAAATCGCAGCTCCTTCGTGCACCTGTGCCCTTACCACCAGCATGCGTCCATTTCTCTGCGAAGCAGAGTCTTCAATCAGTCTTCTCCAGTCGCAGTTTTCTCCGGGTTCATCGAAATCGCGTACAGACATCACCCTCATTTCTACAGGGACCTGGAGATAGTCTAAGTTGATGGCAACTTCCAACGGCGGGAATTGGGATAGTGCGTCGTCGAGGAGCGTCTTCAAGAGTTCGGCATTCTTTCGGATGTCGTTGGAGATTATCTTCCTAATGAAACGAAAATCCCCCACAGTGAGTGAGCTCGAAATACCATCTAAGTTGTGTTTATTAGATTTCAATTTAATGGCGCCAATGCGTGTGCCTCACCAGGATACTGTCGTTGAACGCTATGGCACATTGGCCTATGTGTCATCCAGTCGATCTTTTGACACGCCCTATTACAGTAAAACACAGAGCGACATCCAGTGCAGCGCTGCAGATCGTCGACGGCCATGCGGCACTAGAAATTGATCAATATACACGACAACGCTGATCGATAAATAGACCCACATGCATGCGAGAACATCCCTTTGAAGAACGCTGTGACTCTGCGTCAAACTCGTCACCCATAACCTCCAAAGCGATTCGCTCTTGAGCGAGGTTTTTAAATACCATCCAAGCATCCATAATGGGACCGGCGAGGCAGTCGAGATCCAATCGCTCTGCTACCTTCAGTGCCCTCGCTGTTGAGCGGACGACTGATCTGCACACAAGATATGGGCACAGGTCTTCCGAGAGAAGAGCTGAGCATGTAAAAGCCTCCTGTTCTTCTAGCTGAGCTAATCGAGGTGCTGATTTTAGAATTGCAGGAATAATCCCTGAATCGAGCGCCTGAATGACCCAGGAACGATCACGGAGACCGAGCATCATATTTCGTAGCGACGTCAACAAGCATTCGCTTACACATCGGCAAGCCATTTCCTCGTCTTCCGGCGTTGCCGTGGGCTGTTTTTCAAGCCACAAGTGTCTTGACCATTTTAGGCATAAACCCCTGCTCAAGAAAGCTGAGCTGTATGTTTGCAGCTGTAGTACGGTTTAAGTTTCCGATGAGCGAGAGGTTCTCGCAAACGACCAAGAAATTTGGTTGTTTGAGTGCTTGTGCAGCATCAAGTTGTCCGAGTGCGTGTTTCGTAACAGCTTCTGCCCCTCCTAACGCAGCCGCAACGACGTGGGGAAGGGAATGGGGAGGTCTTTCATGAGTACTGATAAGTGAGTCCAGCGCCCGACCACAAATGCGGCCAACCCGTGGTTGGCCCGCCGTGATAGGGTTTTCCCCCTCAGCCATCCAATATCTGGTCATCATCGCAATCACGCCTGGAGTAGACACCATTACACGACAAATGGCCTCGGACAGCGCCAGCGTCTCCACAGTCGAAGCTATTGCGGATATAGCTTGTACGTGTGTTACGCGCCCATACATGGTTGACTGGCAGCACTGGTCGCTGAGAAACTGCAACCATCTCCACATCCCAGGCCAGGCATTCAGGAGACATGTGTCCAGCTCTGGAGCTTTCAGCAGGTGGGGTGCGCAGGCCGCTATCACTTGGAAAGTGTGTATTCCAAGGTCGACAGTAGACCAGTCTTGCACCGTCGGACTAGGGCGGATGACTGGAAGAGCTGTGATACTGAGATATTTTTGAAGGATGGTTTGTATCTTCGCAATCGGGGGTTCCAAGGACCTGGAAACTCGCTCAGAGAATTGTTGGATCTGTTTACGTGCGTGGACAATGCCTGATGGAGCAACTGGCCGCGTGGGGCGTGGTATCATGGCAGAAGAGATGGTGGATTCGAGCAAGATTTCAGGATGGTTTTGCAGGTCTGTAAGAAGACGATTAGGATAAGTTGTTGAGAATTGTCCGCAATGGGGGCTCGCCAGTAGGTGGGGTTTGAACAATGAAGGTCGGTAGTCGTTCTATCAGCTGAGTTTGAAAACCTAACCAAAACAAACGTGACAGAGCCAAACAAAGTTGCCACAATCGTGCCTACTTGTTTCTCCTACTTACGACTAACCAGGCCCATAGATCATTTGGATATCAACGCTTGCGCCAACTATTAGTACCCGCTTCCGATCAGCGTTGGTTCAGCGTGTACCGAATGAACGAAGACACAACGACGACAGGCAATCGCGTGGACGAGCCTGAGCTAAAGGAGTTGGTGTAAGGTAATGGGATCCTTCTATATTTCAACTTTACTAACAAAATTTACGAGCAGGCACCCCTGCAGCCTTTGCTTGCTTCTGTAACTGCAGGCCTCCGCATGATACACCTCAAAACACCACAATCCACCCTCAGCCGCTACTAGTAGGCAGACGAGCGCAATTGTGCACATGTTGTTGCGTGCCATCCCGGATATTCCCTCTGCGCACCTAACATCATACGGGCGCCCTGTCCCTACTATGGCACAAGGCGTGGGGAAACCTCCCCGAATATCTCTCTCTCTACAATTATCCTCCGAAACTTCAAGTTCGTGTGGCCTTCGACATATACATGCCCGCTTCTCTTCCTTTATCATAATAAAAACTCAGCCCCTCGTTCCTCCCCTTCGGACACTTCCGGACAATTGCAAACCACTCTAGCGTCTACTCGTGGCGCCATCTGCTTTCATAGGGGCCGAATGCGAATATTTGTTTGCTTTTCCCGTTGTTGCCGCCCTGGCGTAGGCTCTACGCGGTGATCAACGAATACGATGACTCCCGAATTACTGACCCCTTTGACGCCATGGCGAACACGAGCAACGCAATTCGGATGTACAATGGAGGTGCATGTGTGTGTTCTCGCGCGCGATTTGTTGCTAGTTAGCAACAAAATGATGTTATATTTCGCATCGGAGGTGCCCTCGTAATGTTATAAGTATATTGTAATCAATGTCGCCACTGAGGTTTTAAGACCACTTTCTCATTTTCTCCCTTTCAGTGTGAATTAAATTAATTAAATTCACTCTGCCGCGCAAGAATGCACACCTACAGTATATGAACCGTTTGGGGAGCCACACGCAATGCAATGCATATGCGGAGAGATTACTGATATTTCGGGATGAAAGTCGTGATTCAAATAATACATTCCAGTGCCGGATAAGACCAATTGTCCGATAACAGTACGTGTAGAGGGGTACATAAGGGGGTTGTCCTATTAGGTGATAATCAATTGGGTGATTGGGACGCCGGGGACAGGCGATGTAATGGACTATAGCTCAAGTTAAGTATAGTGAAGTGGACTGCGCACTGGATGACACCTTCACACGCGAGTACTATCTGGAGGTGCGGGAAGCTGTCAAGAATTAAGATCAGACCGACTTACCACTACAGACAACCGAAGAAGGTCAATTTCCTGCAGAACATTATGCAGCATCGTCAGGTTGCGGGCGGGGGACGGCTCGAAAGCAGAGGGATATCTGCATCTCTCGATTTTCATGACCATGCAAGCGCACTTTATTTGTACCATTGCCCCAATCAAGTACAGATGGTGATAGTACACAGAGATCAATCGACATGAGCTGGCAAAAGTATGTGTCCATTTTCGAAGGTAAAGGCGATGCGAAGGCTAGAAATTTACGATATGCGAAATGGACAAAGAGAAGCAAGAGAAAAATGTGCAGGCTTGGTACGTATACAGAGGATATGTGCTAATGCAGTAGTAACATAGAAATAGGAATATATATATAAGCGTAAGGGTCAACCTCGAGTTTACAGCTTGCCGGAGAGCAGCACAGCGGGCGCAGACAGTACGAAGTCGGGACGAGGAGCAGGGGACGAAAAGGTCTGCAGCTCGGCCACGTACAGCTTCCACTTATCATCGCTGATGATGGGCGCAGTGATGTACGCATCGACATCCATCTCCGCCAGGAATTCTTCCAAGCGCGGGAACACAGCCCCGACCGCGTGCATCTCCCGCTCCCTGATCGCGAGCCGCGTCAGCACGCCATTCTCGGTGTACCACGCGACGTCCGACTTGATGCAGCTGACTTCGTACAGGTCCAGGAGGGCGTGGTCGACGTGCGCAGCGACGGCGGACTCGTACGCCATGCGCTGGCCGATGGCCATCACGAGCGGGAGGCACATCGGGAGGTTCTGCTTGTCGAATTCGGGGGAGCGATGGGAGCGCATGGTCTTTAGCTGCTTTTGGAGCTCGGTGAAGAGACCGCGTTCGTGCTGCGCGAGAAGGCTTGATGGGTCGGCGGGTGGGGGGACTGCGTAGCGCTCAAGGAGCAGCTCGGTGGCCAGACCTGTTGAAGTGTTTAGCAATCCATCCAGTTTGCGAGGCGGAAGTAAATGTCTACTCACGTATCGCAACGACGAGCAAATCGCCCTCGGCAATCATAGCACCCCGAAGGTCATTCTAGAGGGACTCATGATTTAGAAATGCATCGGTATATCGCGCAAAAGAGACTCACAAACGTGGCAGTAATCTGGTTGACTTCAAAAAGCCCCTGCGCACCGCATCGGTCCGCGATGTTGTACTGAGAATCTTGCGTGGTGAAAACCATGATCGTCTTGGTGATGGAAGAGATCGCGTGGCGGACACGATGATCAATCCTCCTGTCCCCAAAGCGCGCGATGCCCCAGTCTAAGAACCGATCCATCACAAACGACTGCGCAACCGCGGTCAGAATCGGGATCTTCTGCGTCTGGAACGTGATGATGGGGATCTCCCGCCCAGACGGGTCGATGGTCTTGCGGCGCAGGCTGTACCGGGCCGCGATGTACGAGGACGTGCGCAGGGCGGGCAGGGTCACGGCAGCCATGGTCAAGCCGCCTACGATGACGCGCTGGATGCTCTTGAAGAACTCCGCATGTTCGTCAAGGGCGCGCTCGGGGCTGCCGAGGAGGGCGGTTTCGGGGAGGCGTACGCGGTCGAAGTAAGTGAGGGAGTGGTTGATCGGGCGAGAACCTCCGCGAGGTGGTAGTAATCTGAAGAGAACGCCTTGGTCAACATCGTGACCGGAGAAAAGAAGAATGCGACGTACTTGCAAGTGACGCCGGCCGTCATGTCCTGCCCATTGTGAAGACGAACAATGAACGACTTTATGCCGCGATCATTGCCGTCAATGTCGATAAGCCGCGCGAATACCACGGCAACGCATCCCATCCTGCCGCCCATTGGAGCAGTGGGGGGCATGTATCTAGATATGGACATGAGGAAGGCACAGAATGAGCTGATGGGTGACTTACTTGGCCGCTTGCGCGTGGGGGGTGTGAAGTTCGTAACCTCCTTGAGAAAGCACAGTCGCAGTTGTCTCAAGGTTCCTCGCGTCCAAGCCATGTCCGATTTCAGTCAGCAAATATTGACCACTGTCGAAGGGAAGCCGTTAGTGAAGGGGCAGGCTAGAAAGGGGGGTGATAGCGTACGAAACGTCGAAATTGAGGACTTCTTGCAGGATCGCTTCTACAGCTGGTGGCCGCGCAGAGAACATGGCTAAGGTCCCAGCACAGAGGTTGTATTGGATAGTCAACAGGACTGCGACAGCTCCATCCATGGGCATCCCTATGTGATCGCGGTGAAGCTGCCAGAATTTGGCAGACATGTGCAGCACATCCTCGGCGGTGAGAGCTGTATACATGTCTCAGTAATAGAAGCAAAGAATGAGGATATTTGGTACAGACCGTAGGTTCTGGCGACAGCTTGAGCGCGTTGATAACTCAACCAGACGCGCGACGTTAATGGCAAGCCTTCGGAATGTTGCTGGAAGAGCCAGGTCTGACTTAACGCGCGAGTTTGCTGCACGCTGGAGTCGCAGTTGCTCAGTGCACGAATTTGCTGCATAGTGGAAACGGACAGGTGGTGGGAGGGAATGGTCGATCGACCAAGTGGGGAAACTTGCGGCATATGTATGCAGCAAGATATACACACATAGTTTATTGTTCAGGTCTCAGGAAAGTCCATTGGATTGTTCCAACCTTTTCCTGGCCGTGATTGAGTACTGCGTTCGTATATATATATACCAAAAGAGACACTCACAATAGAGCTCGCCTTGACCACATCCCGAAGCGGAGCATAGAATTAACCTCTATAACCAAGATTTCCGGTTCCAGCGCAATGGCGCTGTTCCGCTAATTGTGAATGTTCGAAATGATCAAATGGACCCTGTTTATGAGAGATGACCACGAGATAAAGCAATGCTTGCAGGGACGACGGCCTCATGGGCGCCTATCGACCAGTGGACCATCGGCTGTTTGTCCATGTTGATTTTGAATTCACTCAGCCTCACTCAGCACCTTGCTTCTACTCGTACTGGCTTCTGTGAATAATCTTCGGTTTACACGGGGGGGCGCGCTGCAATCTGGTAATATTCAGCTGTCGGGAGCTCGCTGGACCGCGTCGCTCACTTGCCCAAATCAATTTGCCCGTCATGATTCATCGCGGTTATCGTTTCAGCAAACGAGCCTGGGGTGAGCATTCATATTGTCGTCATAAAGCTTAAAGAATCTGAGCGTATTGCTTAGCCTCTAATACTCTATGCTTCCATTCGCGTCTCAGAGCCCTGTCAGTAAATACTCGAATCGATAAAGACTCGGCAGACTCGGCTACCCCTGGGCTTCCTGGAGGCTCGTGGGTCTTCTCCTTCAGTATAACAAATTGTATCCCATACTCCCGTCCTCGGCTGAGCTGACAATTTCCATCGATCGATTTCTCACCACCGCACACTCCATGATTCATCTACCCTCCGTGATTCATCTTGCCCTCGTTGCGGCGGTTATATCCTGTTGGTACTCCGGGTTGACTCCGGGTGCACTTAATCTCCTCGGCCATTTCATTGCACAACTGCCCGACGATCTCCCAAATCTTACACACCTATGCTTCCCAGATCATCTCTCAGTATGTTACTTGAACCCCTCAACCCCCACGGCATCTACTGCTACACTGCGACTTTTTACGACGGTGCTCTGTATATAAAAGTTTGCCTACGTCGACGGCAAAGCCTGCATTCATAGAAATCTAGCAGTCGGGATTCTCCCAGGCTGTACAAGAGAGCAATTGATCGGAAAGGCTCTCGGGTGCACAGGGACACTGGGATACCATTCCCTGGAAGCCTATATATGCATGATTTCTTCGCTGTGATGATGCGGATTACAATTCGGGGTGCCGATTTTAAAACTGCGGCAACGTGCGCCGGAATCGAGCGCCTGAATAGCAGAAGCAGGTCCATTGGGGGGGATCACCCCGCTTCGTAGGTTACTAAAGCATGTTTTTACGCACCTGCCATTCTCTCACCACATAAGCGTTTTGAGCATCAAAGGAATTAGCCCCTGCCGCCGTAGGGCGTGGTATTATGGCCAACAAGACGAAGCTATGAGATAAATGGGATTTCTGACAGGATGTAGAGTAAGTATGTTATTCGATATTGGGAGCAAGAATTTCCAAATTCTAAATCGTGAAATCGTGCCAGGACATTACCTATAGTTACCACTGGCACCCAAATATAAGCTCCACAATGTACAACCGGACTACACTTTGACAACGCTGGGTCACCCTTGAAACTGGAAATCAATCAACACACGCGATAGGGTCGATTTACTGAACAGACATACCTGTACGCGAGAACATATCAACCTTGGCTCGGATGTTGCTCGGACGTTGCTCGGATGTCGACGCCCTCGGCAGGTCTCGGCAGTGGATTCCAACTGCCATCCATGGCCAATTCACCCTCCCAGCAAAAAAATACAGCATGAACCTAGGTCAATATAGTTGTAGTGAGAATGCGACTCCAGCTAGTTGCGAAACGGGAGACCCATATTGAAATCGCGTCGCTGTTTGCGCATCGTCAAAGTGCACCCGGGCCCTCTGGCACAAATGAGTTGCAATTGAGTGCCGACGACCGGAGAGGGCCGAAGCCGAAGCTGCCGAGGCCTGCCGACGATGGGCGCGTGGAGCAACGCGCCGTCCAAACAACGCACAAACAAAGATTTTACTCGACGCGATTTCAGAATGCGTCTCTGATTTCGCAACGCTGTATAACGAACTCTGGCTCCTGCCTCCTTCAGAGGTCGCCCTACATCGGACAGCTATATTTAGACAGTCGTCGTCGAGCACCACGTCCGAACAGTCCGAACGTAACAATGTCATCAGGTCCCCATCTAGGGTTCCCTGAGCTCGATCACTCATAAGCTGCAAAGAAGCACAGCGGACCACCGACAGCGGCAACATGACCATGTCACTGGCAAATTGGGTTGCGGAAGTACTGTCCACTTACCCAGTCCATACGCATTGCTTATCAACTTAACTCGCTTTGAAACAACAATCTGAAAAAAATTCCGCGCTTTTGTTCACAACGTCCGTCCTGCTGCATGGTTGTATCTGCAGTTCCATGCTAGGCAGCGCACTCCAATAAACCGCTAGGTATCCTTCATGTTGCGAGCTCATTCTGCTCTGCCTGTCTTTGGTCGTGCCGTGTCTCTAGCTTCTGAGGCTCGCACGGCGCGTTACTTGAACATTGCCCTACTTTCCGTAAGTTCTCTCTGCCGTTGGATGGCCTGCATCATTAATGCACCAGCAGGCGTATGTTTGGGATTGGTCGCTGTCAGTATCGGATGAGTGTACAGCAATACGAAGATGCAGGTCGTGGCCGTCCAGTGTGGCGTACTTCTTGTCGCGGTGAGTATATCATTCTCGCTGCAGCCTGCAGTAAAGTTTAGAAGCTGAATCGATTTCTCCACAGTATCGGCGTTGTCGCATCCCTAATCACAAGCTTCATCCTCCAAAGTGCGCAGGACGCATCATGCACATGTTACCGCCACTTATACCGACACATATCTAGCCGCTCCGAGTACTATCGACCACTGCGCATCCATCTATTTTCTCGAGGTCACTTTGGGCATCACTACGAGTGCAACCTCGTTTCTATTTCTGACCCGCATCCGCGCGGTGTATGAGAGATCGAGGATCGTCACAACCATCTTTGGAGCCTTTTGGTTGGCAATTGTCATAAGCAGTGTGGGCCTCATTATCATGGTCAAAAGAAATGTAAGCCAAACATTACAATTTGTCCTCAAATCTGCCGCTGAATATGCGCTTGAAGAACGTGGAAGGGACGCAGCAATGCACACCGAGCAAAATTGGGCCCCAGTCGATGTGCTTTCTGTGGGTAAAAGCCGCATACGACACGGCGACTTTCGTGGCCATCTCCCACCGCATGGTATCCTTCTCAAGAGAAATACACCCGTCGAGAACATCATTGTGGTCGCGTGCCCGAGGGCAAGGACTGTCCCAGCTCGGCCGAGATATCCTTCAAGATGGCCAATTTTATTATTTGTGCGTGTGATCCTATTCCCACCTAGATGTATGTACCATCTAACTGATGTCCACCGAGCGCAGTGTCAACATTACGATAACAATATCAGCAGCTGTCGTGGTCATGCTTCCCATAAACGACGGATGGCGCTTCACTCTTTCCGAACCAGCCTTGTCGCTCGAAAGCGCGATGGCGTGTCGAGTGTTTCGGAGAGTCCTGCTGCGACCGGCGGATGCGGAGGTTGGGCCTAGCACCTCAGCCACCGTGCAGATGACCACGATCATGGAGGACTCAGACCTCATATATGACAACGCTGCATTACATGAGGACAATGGGTGATTCGCCTGCGCATGTGTCGCATACATTCATTTTCAATTCTGATACGATTTAATAGCCTTCTGGCCCAAAAATACGGAACCTCCACTTATCTCATTGGTTGCTTGACATTTGTACATGTAATACTCGCGGAATGCAACTTACACTCGTTTACCGATTTTGCGGCTTTGCCCAACGCGCAATGAATGCCCCGGCGTCCTGAACATGCAATTTCCATCACCCTAACACATCTGGGGATAAACACAGATCAACATCGCAAGTAATCTCTCATAGACAGACTATATACGTTACTCGTTCCTCGTAATAAGGCGACCCTCCCTATCCGGCCCCGCGTTAACGATAAGACTACATCGCAAGTCGTTTTGTAGTACACTCGCAGCGAGAAATGACGCACGGAATCCCTGAGAAGGCCACTCGAGTCGTATCGAGAACAGTTTTGATGCGGTGGACAGCTGCAGCGTCGTCGCCCAGCGCCAGAAGGTATGGAAAGCCTCACACTATATCATGAGCGCTAGCATAAGCTTGACTCAACATTGGCGTTGGCGTAAACTTCCTGCTCCTGCTCCTGCCTCCTGCAGCCGTCGGGTACCTCGCGTCCTTCCCAGTCTCGCTCGCCGACGCTGAGGTGTGTGATCCCAATCAACTGACGCCCCGTTACGGCGAAGAATAAGGGGGAGCTAAGAACACCGAGCTCACGTGCAACGACGCCGCCCGAATATGCAGTCTCCGTACCGCCGCGTCTGAGGTCCGAATATTCTGAATGCCAGCTCGCATCATAACATTCGCCAAGGGCAAGCGCACTCGATCGCAGTCTGCGTATTTACAAGCAGCCATATTCGACAGCGGGTTGTGCATGTGACGGATGGTTTAACGAGCTACGCATGGGGGTTTGGGTTGGGTTTGGGACAACGGGCCGAGTTCTTGCGAAAATGTGGTGGAAGGCGAAGGTGAAGGCGAGGATATCCATTCCAATACGTAGGCTTTCGAGGCGTCGCCATGGGACCGTAGGAGCGCTGCGTAAAGACGAGGCGGTGGCTGCGGATCATGCACCGATGTGAACTGTCGTACGATAGAGTAAACCACAAACGCACCGTTGAAGTTTGCCGAGGACTCTAGCCCAATCTCTACGCGTTCCTGCAAACTGCTTCGCGTGGGTCTTAACGAGATGTTGTGCAAGCCTCGCCGCCATTCGTCGTGCGGTGAAGTGGCATCCAGATTCCGATGCGCATCTTGAACACGCATAAATAGCAAAGGTGGCAAGCATCTGGAATCGGGCGGTAGTGGCCTCGCTGAGTCCATACAAAGTAGTATATGCGATATGACACATGATAAAGGAAACTGCACGCCGGACGGCTCTGCGCATGAGTTCCGCGAAAAGAAGAAAAAGCAATGCGCGCATTAGCAATTTGGCGTGAAACCGGAAGGACCGAGGCACCAGCCCAGAAGACACCGGCACACATGTTCAAAGACCGAGAATTAGATGCATTGACGAATATGTAATAGGTAGTAATTGGTATTAAAGACAGAATGGGCGCTCCGATGCGGAAGACGGAGGAGGTATGGGTAAATGCTGCGACTCGAAATGCTGGACACAGACTAGTCGAGGTGGTCAGCGACGTCGTTGAGGACGTGGACCGTGTTGTCGTCAAGAACGTGGTCGACCTTGAGACCAGTCACAACGTCGGCGAGGGCCCGCTTGCCGCCCTTGTGGTTGGCAATATTGTTGGCGGCCTTGACGTCGTTGTGATTCAACACGTATTCGACCTTGACGGGAGCCACAACGGTGGCGACGTTGCGCTTGTCGCCCTTGGAGTTACCGACGTTGTTCAGGACGTCGACCATATTGTAGTTGGCGATGTTGGAAGCAGTGACGGGGGCCGTGACGTCGGCGGCACCGCGCTTGTAATGCCCGTGGTTGGCGATGTTGTTGAGAATCTCGATGACGTTGTCGTTGAGGACGTCGGAGATCTCAATAGGGACCTTTGCGTTGACGAGGCCGCGCTTGCCGTCCTTGGCGTTGCCGACGTTGTTCAGGACATCGACCATGTTGTAGTTAGCGACGTTCTGGACGTCAACTGCAACAAGTAGTTAGTATACGAGGGTCTCGTGCGGCAGAAGGAAAACTACTCACCAGGTGCCTTGGCATCAACAGCGCCACGCTTCCCATGAGCCTGGACCTTCGCGATGGCTGCCTGGAGGGTGGCCAACACGACCTTAGCCCTATCGCCCTTGGCACCGACGAGCTGCTGCGCGGTAACACCAAGCTCGGCGACGGTGCACTTGAGCTCCGCAGCGAGGTGGTCGAGGAGGTAGTTCGCGATCTTGATGGTGTTGCAGTTCAGGATGTCCTGGAGGGTGACAGGCGCGTAGACACCAACGGCGTCGCGCTTGCCGTGCGCGGTGAGCTTCGCGAGGATGGCATCGGCGTTCCCGCGGTTGGCACCGAGGAGCTCTGCCACGGTGACACCGATCTCCTTGACGGTGATCCCAAGGTGCAGGGCGAGGCGGTTGAGGAGGTCGTTTGCGATCTTGATAGTGTTGCAGTTCAGGACGTCGGTGATGGTGATGGGGGCCCACACGTTGACCGCGTCGCGCTTGGCATGGGCGTTGAGCTTGGCCAGGAGCGCACCGGCGTTGCCGCGGTTGGCGCCGAGCAGCTCCGCCACGGTGACGCCGAGCGCCTCGATGGTGCACCCAAAGTGGGCGGCGACGTCTTCGAGGATGTTATTCGCGATCTCGACGTTGTTGCAGTTAAGGAGGTCCTCAATGGTGATGGGGGCCCAGGCAGCAACCACGTCGCGCTTGCCGAGGGCGGTGAGCTTCGCGAAGATGGCACCGGCGCTGCCGCGGTCGGCGCCGAGGAGCTCCGCCACGGTAACACCGAGTGCCTCAACGGTGCACCCGAGATGGAGGGCGAGGCGGTTGAGGAGGTCGTTCGCGATCTTGACGGTGTTGCAGTTCAGCACGTCGGTGATGGTGATGGGGGCCCAAACAGCAACGGCGTCGCGCTTGCCCTGGGTGACCTTCTGGACGGCCGCGGAGAGCTTGGCGAGGAGGGCAGGAGCGTTCTGGGGGTTGGCGCCCACGAGGTCCTGCGCATTGATCCCGAGCTGGGCGAGGGTGCACCCGAGCTCAGACGCGAGGTGGTTGAGGATATCGTTCGCGATGCTGATGTTGTTGCAATTCAGGATGTCGGTCAGGGTGATGGGAGCAACAACGTCGACAACATCACGAACGACATGGTTAACGACCGCGACCACGTTTCCGTTAAGGATATTTTCGGCCTTGACCGGCGCGACGACATTAACAACGCTACCATCGTGACGCTTGGGGTGGTTGAGGATGTGGTTGGCCACTGCAAGGGTGTTCTTGTTGCCAATGTTCTCGGCTTTGACTGGAAAGCGCATTAGCTACTTAGCAACTCAGGCGAGGACTGCTCTTACCAGGTGCGATGACATTAGCAACATTTTCGGCCGGGCGGGCAGTGACGGCAACAAGGGCACAGGCAAGGACAGTGAGTGCGGAGAAGTGCATTGTGAGTAGGAGGATGGAGGGGGGTGGGAGATTGGGAGATTAGGAGGTGTAGCGGGGGTAGGAGAAGAGAAGTAGCGAATGGACGAGACCGAAAGGTTCAACTGATGAATGCAAGTCCACTGGGGCTCTGGTATTTGTACTATTTCTTTGCTTACGGTATCCAGGGTTAGGCTGGGTCGGTTGGGGGCCCATTCGTAAGAGAAGACGCCTGCCGAAGGACCGACTGGACCGCACAAGGAGATTAGATTCGGCCCGCGTCGTGTTTAGCAGCGACATGCAGCACCATGGCCTCGACTGGAGTAATCTCATCAGTACTAGTCTCCGAGTCATCGTGTAGCATCATATCAGACGGCCCACAGGGTAGCGATGAAGGCGAGTTGCATACGCGGAGGAGAAAGGTTGGTGGTTGCGCGGGAACTTGCGCGTCAGCTTGAAGCGCTTCCGAAATTGAATGCCGTACGCGTCCGTCGTTTTCAATTTGTCTGGCCCCAGC
The DNA here is from genome assembly GCA_001630335.1 of Athelia psychrophila. Lineage (NCBI taxonomy): Eukaryota > Fungi > Basidiomycota > Agaricomycetes > Atheliales > Atheliaceae > Athelia > Athelia psychrophila. Next base: position 83,206 of record KV417761.1, read on the forward strand.
TCATTCTCATTGTCACTCAAGTCTAGTACTTATGCTGGCGCAGCAGCTAACTACGCCCATGGCCAGCCAAGATCAATGCGCAGTGGGCTCTGATTTGTTATTCATTATATGTATCGTCACACACGCGGACTGCAACTTACACTCGTTTACCTAGTTTACGGCTTTGACCAGCACTGAAGCTTAAGATCCGTATGCATCAATCAACCAACACGAGACGCCCCAGCGTCCTGAACATTCCCCCACCCCTAACACGTCTGGGGACAAACTCAGGTCGAAATCGCGATTCGTGTTGTAATACAGCGAGAAGTGACGAACCAAAGTCTGAGAAAAATATCTGGAAATGCCACCCAAGTCGTATCGAGAACAGCTTTGCTGCGGTGGACAGCGTCGTCGTTCAGCGCCGTGAGCATAAGCTCTCCTCCCCTCTCATATGGGACGCGACGCCAACACCAGCACTCCCAGGCCGCGGCGGACATGGCGACTCAACGTCGGCGTAAACGGCCTGC
>KV417762.1:17868-43062 GCA_001630335.1 Athelia psychrophila
CATCATCAGCACTAAATTGAACCATCTGTACAGGGAAACAAAGCAACATGGCTACGGCTTGAGCAACAATAACATACTGACGTTGAGTGGGGGTCGTTTCATCACTCGGACATAAACGGATGCCGGCTACAACTCTGACCATTCTGCGTGACGACGGATGTGAGCCTGACACGAAGAGCCTATATTTGCAACTGTACACACCTCTCTGCGAAAGATGGCTTGCTGCTGTTGAATCTGTGGGCGTGGTTGTGTTGAAAGATGGGAAAAGCAGGTTCGGAAGCGCCGCAGGTCCCAACACGGCACAACACTCGCAAACATCGAAACAACGCCACATCCGTTTATGTCCGAGTGATGAAACCACCCCTACTCAACGACAGTATGTTATTGTTCATCAAGCCATAGCCACATTAATTTGTTTTCCTATACAGATGGTTCAATTTGATCCAACCGACGAAAAAATCCCTCAGATACTTCGAGATCGTATTGTAAGCTGGGACACCGAGGTTCCCAGGCTTCAGTTTTCGCAGTATGGGCCCATCGACAAATATTTGAACCTGAAGTTCCCGAATGGGATGGTGAAGCCCCAGGGTCTCATGCGCCCGATCGTGCAGCATGTTGAGCCAGACCCGGGCGCAGAGCAAGGCCAAGGCGATGGGCTGGATTGGCTGGATGATGTTGGGGATGTCAGTATGGATTCCACAGGTGCGTTGCGTTTTAAACATGTTCATGCGCCTCCCATCAACCCCCTCCTCGCAGGACAATATGTCTCGAGACAGGCCGCGAAACGGTATCCCGATTTTGTTGTGGTAAGCTACTATGGGGAGAAGGAGAAGCATGACAAGATCCGGATCATACTCGAGATCGGCTCCCTCCACAACAAAGGACCTGCATCGGAGATAGCTAAGCAAGAGATCCAAATGCAACTATACGGTTATATGGATCTGCTCGGCGAGGAAGGTGAAGGTGGACGATGGGACACGAATGCGCTTGGTGTGGGCATCCTTGGCACCGAGGTGTGCTTTAGTCGTGCACGCAAGTTGGGCGCTAAGCACGTTGGCTTTACATATGGATCAAAGTGGGCCACATTGTATGATGGCACATTTGTCCAGGAGATGAACGATATGGCTCCGTTGTTCAAGTAGTATGTGGATATGGGCTGGCTTGTAGGGCGGGATAATGATAAGAGTTACATGCTCGACAAATTTCTAGTCTCTAATTAAGCAACTCACTGCCGCATTCTTCAGAGGATGCTGCATGAAGACAAAGGAACATCTCAATGTCAAAATACTTACGGAGTTTTGAAATCCAGAGTACTTGTGTACCTATGAAAAGATCTTTGCGGATTTCAAAACACTAGGAAGCCTTCGACAACTGGAGAGGTTACATACAGTTGCCGAGGAGTATCAGCTTGGATTTCAAGTATTGATTCAGGTCCCGCATTGATTCCACGCCGAGACCCATGACACCCCTCCTCCCTCGCCGATATGCACCCGGCCCGGCCCTAAATGCTTGTCCCAGCGGTCCACAGCGACCACAAAGCCTGTGCGCTCATCGTTATCGACGATGAGCTCGATCTCTAGCTATAATAGCTCAATTAAATCACTAAATCAAAATTTCAAATACACTCTGATCATGTAATCCGGCATCTGTATAGGTGGCGAGCGAATCTCCCGCCTTTTGGCCCTCCTCTCCTCGTACTTATCTGCTCCTGGCTCATGTACCTCCGCCATATTTGTAGTGGTAGTGCTTGAGTGTGATGTAGAATGACTTTAATAAAGACTTCGGCCCCAAATCTGGCTCCCGAAGCCTGCCACGACTCTGGCAATCTCAACACACTCACATATTGCACTATTCAGCTCCTGCATCACTACTATCATCATCATATCGGCTGGAATTTCTCTAAGCTACTATATATATCATAACAAAGACCCAGAGCCCTCGGACGGTTTGATTTCCCAATGGCAAATAAGTGCTGTTGAGTGCCAGTGATATGAGTGATCAGTGAAACTTACAGTGGTTTGCAGGCTCAGGGGCTGTATGGTCTGCACACAGACATCTGTGTTGTACCCTTTTTTTTGATTATGTATGCTAGCTGTTTACCCTTTTTCTGTGTGTTTGAGGCTGATCTGAATCCCACAATTTGTTTTGCTGGAGGATTCTTACATGTTAAAGTTACTGTTAATTAATTATTAACATAACCAATGAGCTACCGGTTATATATATCATCCAAGGGCCCTGGACACTCTCCGCGTATGATGTGGTTCAGCAAACGAGTGGCCACGTGAATGACATCTTGACAGGTTGCCACGGCAGAGTCTATTTGAAATTTCAATTTTTGCGATGTTATTGAGAGTTCATTGCACCGCGTGAAACCCTAAAACATAGAACGGACTTATCTGGATGCAATGCGATGATTGTGCTTGGATTACGATCACGTTTCGCTCAGATTGCGGCCAACGGCGAATGTGAGTGTAACGAATAACAAACTCGCATATTAGCCGCACATTACGACGCACATTACATCTATATAACGCTCAGGTGTAATACAAGTAACGGCCGACAGCTACGCGGCTTCACTATCCTCTGGGCTTTATAATTGTAACTCAAATGTGAATAATGAGATGAATATATCGCATTGGGGGCAGTAGCACTTGTACATTACAGCGGGTGGCTAATATAGATAACCAAGACCACAAGAATCACACTGCAGCTGAGCAGCTGATGCAAATGACGCCCGTCTGGATTGCACCCGTAGGCGATTCCACGGTTGTTCCACGAAGGGGATGTTACGGATGGAGAACTGCACAAGTTCGTGAGGGCTCGTGCTGGTCAAATATACAGCTGATATAGTGTTAGGAGTGATGCATCAGTAATTGTCTTCGCAGGCGAGAACTTGATATTCTTACCTCAGCGCGTAAGTAGTGCTTGAGGGAGAGTCTTTCGTAGCCTGAGCATAAAGGAAGGGAAGGACGCTGTGTCATTTTTCGTTCACTAGCCATAATATGACATGAACTTACCCCCGTCAGTGGTAACATCGAGCACTCTAGACATTGAGGTTCGGGACATGGCGGAAAGGAGGTGCTGAGAGTCCTCGCGTGTCAGCATCAAGGACGGTAGCAGCCAGGAAATTCTCACCTCATGAGACATGGAGAAATATTTGGGCCAACCGTCAATCCACTTTACCAAGAGGTCAGCATACACACACACCGAGGACCGAAGGCCAGACAATCTTACTTACATAACTTTCCGGTCCATGTACATGCACAGAAGGCTGGAGTGCGATTGAATGGCTGGTCTGGTTGATCTGCCATCACACAGCTCGCGGCTTGTGTGTCAGCGTCAGAGACAGGGCGAAAGGTCTTACAAGTGACACACCTGTGCTTTATCGTTACTCTGCTGCTTGCTTCCCGATAGATCATGCTCTTTTAACCCTTGCCCCTGTCTCATTCATCGACATATAAAGTCAGTCCGGTGGTGCAGTTACACGTCCAGATGCTTGATGTGAGCGCGTCGTGTCATCAGTTGCGACTATTAAGATTCTCGCTCACCTGCACATTCCGGGCTTTCCTGGACAGCATCAAGTGCATATGTGAGCTATGGTATACAGCGAGAGGAGTTTGCAATACGGGGGTGGATGACGCGCTGCCATGGTGTTGGTGGTAAGAGGCAAGAGACAACGACGCGTACCTTCGCCCTCGAGACGCGATGGCAGGACGCGTACACGATCGGGACGCTCATATAAAGTCGGGCTTATCATCGATAACGACGAGCACACAGGCTCTGTGGTCGCTGTGGACAGCTAGGACAAGCATTTAGGGCCGGGCCGGGTGCATATCGGCGAGGGAGGAGGCGGGGGTGTCATGGGTCTCGGCGTGGAATCAATGCGGGACCTGAATCAATACTTGCTGATACTCCTCGGCAACTGTATTACATGCTTATTCTTCCATATCAGAAACCTCATCTTTAGAAACCTCCTCCCCATCAGAAACCTCCGAACTCGTGTTTAATCGGCCCCATTAGGAATTAATTGCGGCGCCCCTCCGTCACCATGTATGATCGGGGCAGATTCGGAAACCGCTTGAGATTCAGGTCCGTTGAGCCGCGGTTGGCCCGCGGTATGTATGGGCGCGTCGCTCGCATCTACCGGGCCTTCCACTCAATACCACGTGTTGAGCATGCTGCCCGAAAGTGACGTATCAAGGGCAGCATTTGGGAACGTAGGGCAGCTTCCTGTGCTTCATGAGCCTGGTGAGATGGTGTGATACGACGTGAGTAACTTGCCAGGGGTTCTGGTGCGCAAGAGAATACCTTACATCTCTCTTTCGTGCTCGCAGGTTAGTATCTCACATTTTATCACATGATCGTCCCGTTCCGTTTTATTTCCCCACCCACCGTCCCTGAATTTGTTACACACATTACACACTCCAGCGTAGACAGTCTACTAGTAGTTGGCATGAGTCTGCCCCCACACTGGGGCAGGCTCGAGAACTATCGACAGCAAAACATACTTTTGCACCGCAAACTCACTTAATCGCGCGCTTGATTCTGGAAATCGGCGATCTCACATAATCAAGCATACTTAACCTCCGCCCTCCGACGGTGTCTCAGCCTTGAGAAAAAGAGACTTTGCGTACCGGGTAGGGAATCATCCAAGCTTACAAATCTTCAATACTGTGAGAGACCTGAAACACATTCAAAGAGGGAAAGGCCCCTGGTGGCTGAAGGATGCCAAATTAAGCAATGAAATCATAAATGTGGCATTGCCCCTGAGCCTATTCGCTTACCGTCTTGATCCGCTACCACCACATCCCCGAAAATGCCCAGCTCACGGAGGGCTCAGTTAAACAATATGCTGGGGCATAAAAGCTTCCCGTCGAGGTTACCGTCTTGGGACCGAGAGGTGCCAAATCTTGACCTGGCTGCTGATCGGACCAAGGCAACTTGCCGTTATTATGGATTCGAGCCTGTCCCAGGAAAACCTGGCTTCATTCGTGATTTCGTCGAGCTCGGGCCTGGCGGCGTGGAAGAGCACCTCCCTGAAGCCCTATGCGTTCCCCAAACCTACTGCGTGCCTCTATGTATGGTTAATTGGAGCATCTCAGTAAACCAGTATCTCCGCGGCCGCATGGTGGAACTGGCTGGATCCTCCTCCAGTAAGACGAGGAAGGCTAAGTGCGTTGAGTTCGAATCCACATGCCTTCAACGTTTGTGGTGGTACGTTCGCTGTCGGGACCACATCAGGGCAGATATACAATCCGATCCCCAGCCCGATATCGTTGGTTCGTTAAACGAGCTGCTCTGGAGGGAGTGGAACAATTGGATATCTGAAGGACCACCCGAGAACGAGATTTCTTCTGGCGTCGCGGTGCAGAAGATGATGATTGGGCAGCTATTTGCCTCCGGCGGAGGGTTCATTGGTGCGTTATCCTTTGTGCATGCTTAGTTACTCTACCTGATGAAGCGTCAGATGATGGGTGGAGCGAGAATATAACCGTGATGGCATATGTGTGGCCGGACGAATCCTGGCCTTCATCGCATGCAAAGGTCACGCAAGGGCCATCCCCTTGGTGGAAGGGTGGACTTAATGTGGCCCGCCTGCAAGCGTCGGAGGAGCTGTTTGTGGACTTACTTCCAAAGGATCTCAAATCCAACAAGGATCCCAAAGGCAAAAAGAATCCCCAGGGCCTAAAGCCCAAATCAAAAGGGCTAGCCGCCAGAGCCCAAAGCGTTCGCTATACTTCTGATAAGGAAGAAATCCCAAAGCCAAAAAGACAGCTGGGGAAGGAGACGCGGAGAAAGAAGAAGAAAAAGCCAGAGCTTGAAGTGGACAGCCAGAGTGCAGAGTCGGAAGGGGACGAGGCCAGAGACGGGGATGCCCAGCCCGCACAGGAGGGGGCGAAAGCCGAGCGGACATGTGGGGGCGAACGGGACACGGCTTCAACCCACCAGGACAGTGAGGTTGATGCCCATTTGGAAGATGCGATTAAGCCGGATCAGGAGAAGGAGGAAACGGAGGGCAAGGGCAAGGGCAAGGGCAAGGGCAAGGGCAAGGGCAAGGAGAGTGAGGAGGAGGCACAAGTTGAGGGGAAAGACAAGGAGGAGAAGGACGGGGAAGGGCAGATCGGCAGTATGGTCGATCCCGCCAGGGCATTGGCCCAGGGGGACTCCGGCAATTCCTTCGACATGCGGATGCTTGCAACGGCCGTTGCCTGGTTGGCTGGGGAGATCCAGGATTCCACAGCGAGCATCGAGAAGATGGCGGGTCAGATTGCCTTTGCCAACCAGGAGAAACAAGGCCCCGATGCCGTTTCCACCAAAGCAGGCACTCGTCTGCTGACATCCCTCCAGGAAAAGGCCACCAGTAAGCTAGATGGATACTTGAAGATTCGCCAGTGGCTTTCGGATCACTTCGAAGATTTCAGGAAAGGTTTGATCACGGTGGAGGAGAAGAAAGAATGGCTGGAAATGATAGCATCGCTATACCGGTTGGCAAAGGATTCCCCCCACAAAGTCCAAAATACAACGGAGGTTTTTTCATCTCTCCAGGAGCGGTTGCTGCAGACCGGCGAGACCCCTCCGGATTCTTCGCCCTTTCACTCCCCCCCCCAGCCAAGAATCTTGGACTCCACAAGTTCAAATACCTCTGCCGCCCTAAAGCGTTCAAGAACCTCCTCGGACGCACACACCGGCCCCGATGTGCCCAAAAAGCAGAAGGTAAGGGATATGTATCCTGTTTTCCTTTCCAACCTCACATGGACATCTCAGGTGGATCGTCAGGCCGGGGAGAATTTGGCGGCAGACTCCCTGATTGCCTTGGGGACATCGGGTAGATGAACATTCTCCCACTTCATATATTTGCAAGATGTAAAAACTTCTTTTGATAAGATGTATTATTCCGATCGTACCAAATCCTACTAACCCTTCAGCCAATCAATGTCAATGCAGCATGGCGCGTTCGTAGTTGCATCGGGTCGCCGACATGTATAAGACCCAAATTCCACATAGAAATACAAGCAATCGCGTTTCCAAGGCTTCCTCATAGCACCCACGCATGTATGTACTATGTTTCTATCCTGCAGCCTCCCTTTTCCTGGGCTTGAAGACGGATGAATAAGTTGATGGCATTACGAGGCCTTAATCGAATCGTGCAGGCCATTGTGCACGATATCCCCCACGTGCGGGTCGAGCAGGAAGTCGTGAAACGAGGCATGGAAGATATCGTCCGACACCGCCATGACATACTGCAGCTCGCATATCCAGGTTGACCCCAGGCTTGTGAAAGCCTCACTTCGTCCTCCTCAGGAGTGCGAGAGAGAGACTCGCGCGGGCCCACGAGGGACGCGGGAGGGGATGATTCCCTGCCCGGTAGGCGCAATCTCTTTTTTGTGGAAACCTCACACCCATCGGCGTCACAATCTGGCTCCGAATCTTCTTCCTCGTCCAACTCCTCGGATGTCCGCTTCCTGAGTGTTGTTACATAATCAGTACTGGCACATCTCCCGCTCCGCCCGAGTCACCTCCCACAATTGGAACATCCCTGCGCAACTACAGCCTTGGAGTGGACCATCACAAGCGTGGCAGGTAACTGGATGGCCCGTGAGCAGTGGGCAACCCGGCCTTGAAGGAGAACAAGTGCCGCGAACGCCACCGCTGTGTGAAGCTTAGTCAGGTGGAGGGCATAGGCTAGGACACACGATGTTGTGCAGAAGGCGGTCCAGGGGGCTGTAAGAAGTGCCTGCGGCTCCCAGATTTCGCTTCTAGGAAGGCTGGGAAGCGGATGCCGGTTGCGGACGATACATCGACCGCACAATCTCAAATGCACCTACCTGGCAAGGAAGCTGCGGAGACTTGATAATATTTATTCCTACTGTCAGCCTTACCCCTCTGCTAGGCTGCGCTTTTGCTTCCTGATTTCTCTTCCTAGGATAAAGGTAGACTGTATGGCAGGATGGTTCTGCGCTATGTATGGCAAAACTGGTAAAACATGTAAGCTGGATATCATGTGAATGCAAGAGGCGAGATGATGGGACGTCCAAGGAGGCACGGGCGTGACATTATGGGTTTCGAAGGCGGGACCGGCTGCAGGGTATCGGCGACGTACTGTGGTTGACAGTAGGTGTCGTCTTCGTGGCGGCCAGCTTGGAGGTGTTCTGCAGGATGTAGGCAGCCCCCACCGACCTGCTTCCTGGTTTCGCTTCTCGGTGAGGCTTGGCGGCCTTTGACTTTGAGATTTGCAAGCCTCTTGTCGTCAGGACAGCGTGGGGCTGGTGGACGACTATGATACTAGTTCTGAGGTAGTCGGCCCGTAGGTTTCAGCTTCCTGATTTTGCTTCTAGGCACGCCTGGGAGCGGAGGCCGGTGGCGGGTGTGAATAAATGTCGCTACGCCTTGAGGAGTCACTTTTTTTTTTTTGGCAAGGCTGTATATTTTTTCTAATAGCCCATGAGAGCCCTGTATGCTGAGTAAGGAAGAGTGGATGTGCGGCATGTATGCAAAGCTGTTAAAATATGTGTAAGGGATATCATGAATGCAGTCCAAATAGGTAACCTTTATGCAGCAGTACTGGGGCGTAGAACTAGGTGTCCAACTCTTCTCTGACCTCCGATCATCGTTCTGGCGAGATTTGTGCTCTTTAGAAGAGATGGTGCGTAGGAACTTTATCATTCGCTTATGGTCTCACGCCTTCCACAAATTACTGCGATCCTTGCGCCGAGCCATCCCCGCTCGCCCTGGAACTATGCCTACACCTTCTATACCGGCATCCTAGAAGAGCAGACCCAATGCGTTGGGTCAGTGACCTCCTTGCAAGGGCTCCCCACCGCAAGCTGTCCCCGACGCTACCAGCAGCTCATATGCACTCCACTCACTGTCTGGCAGCCCCATAGTTCTCAGTCACGGTGGCCATGCCACTCCCACTCCCACTCCCAAAGCATCTGCCGACTACGTCTCGGCATCCTCTACATCCTCATATGCTGCAATGTGCTGGGTCAATGACCTCCTTGCAAGAGCTCCCCGCCCATCGAGGAACCAGGGAATAACGCATTCGCGGTACAACTAAAGAAGTTGTATCGTGGTATATCATCGCTGGAGACCCGGATACTCACTGAAGATGCCGAGGACACAGGACATCCCCAAGTCCTGAAAGCACTAGGTCACTGATCTCCCCACGAGGATGCCGAGAAGCAAAAATGGAGAAAGCTGATTGATGACCACAAACTTAGGTATCCTCGCCCAGCCTGGCGGAGATGATGCATAATCTGCTCGACGGGAAACCCATCCCACATCGCCCTCGTTGCCTCTACCCTGCGGAACCTGAACTCCAGAAGACTTTTCGCGTCGTTTGAACATCTCGAGCTCCAAGCGACCATCTTACACCTCCCCACCTCCTGTCCACAGCTCGGCAAAGAACAGCAGCAAGTTGTTCAATCCCCAGACTGACCCTATACCGATGTGTCGTACTGCGGAACCTGAACCTGCCTCCGATGCTACCAGCAGCTCATATGCACTCCGCGCCATCTGGCAGCCCAAATAATCGCGAGCTCTCGGCGCATCAACGCCAGCTATTTGACCACCACAAGGACGATCCTGTGCGGTTCTCAGTCATGGCCCGTCCATCTTCCACCAACGGCGGCCGTCCCACTCCCACCCCCAAAGCATCCACCGACTACGTCTCAGCCTCCTCCACATCCTCATATGCTCAGAAAGCACTGGCAAGCGGTCAAACATCTCTAGGCTAGGTTTGCTTCCGGTTAGGGTCTCACTCCCACTCCCAAAGCATCCACCGACTACGTCCCGGCCTCCTCCACATCTTCAAGTATCCCGTGTGGTCATCCATTCCCAAGGGCTCGCTAGTCGGTCAAAAAGCGCTGGGTCACTGACCTCCTCGCAAGAGCTCCCCTCCGTCTTCACGTGGAAGAGCGGGAGTGGATCATGATGGAAGCCATCCCGTTGTCGTGTGCATGCTCTAGGTAGCGCATTCAGGGTTCCACGGAGGGCGATCCAGAAGACTTTTCGAGTCGTTTGAACATCTCGAGCTCCAAGCGACCATCTCACACCTCCCCACCTCCTGTCCACAGCTCGGCAAAGAAAAGCAGCAAGTTGTTCAATCCCCAGACTGACCCTATACCGATGCGTCGTACTGCGGAACCTGAACCTGCCTCCGATGCTACCAGCAGTTCATAGGCACCCGGCTTCAGCCTCCTCCACATCCTCATACGCTCCATCCCCTCGAGTCCTCCAGCTTCACCCAAAGAGCGCTGGGTCACTGACCTCCTTGGAAGAGCTCCCCGCCATCTTCCTGTCCAAGAGCGGGAGTGGATCATCCCGTTGTCGTGTGCATGCTCTAGAGGTGGATTGAGGGCTGGGGTTGGTTGACGAAGAGGATACCAGCTCTGGGGTAGCCGGTCTGGAGTTCTCAAGGTGGGAATTCAAAGCCAATGTTGAGGCTTTGGGTATGTCCACTGCACATCATGGTTCCAGATTTCGCTTCTAGGAAGGCAGGGAAGCCGATACTGGCTTGTTCCGGACAATACATCGACCGCACAATCTCAAATGCACCTACCTGGCAAGGAAGCTGCGCAGACTTGATAACATTTAAACCTACTGTCCTTACCCCTCTGCTAGGACTGCGCTTTTGCTTCCTGATTTTGCTTCCTATGATGAGACTGACCAAGAGGAATGGTCATCGCCGGTAATCTTGTTGGAGTCGTTGACGTAGCCAGTCAGAGTGGTAAGGATGCTTGGAGTGGACCATCGCAAGCGCGGCAGATAACTGGATCAGGGGCGAGCAGTGGCAAGCGGGCCCCCAACCGCTGAGGCTGAAGAAGAGCCGCGAACGTCACCGCCGTGTGGGGCTTCATCCGGTGGAGGGCGCAGGCGATGAAGTGCGGGAGCTTGATCTGCGATACCCAGGACATGGGCGGGTACTCAGGGCAGGCTCCGTGGTAGCCGGTGCGGAGTACTCGTGAGGCGCCCACCTTGTGAAATTAAAATAGTCCTGGAACTCGTCCTGTTCGACATGTCCTCTGCTGGCCATAGAGGGAGGTACAGACAGAGCGAGGTGGAGCGGTTGGGACAATCCCTGATGATTTCAATGCCCAACAGCAAAGAGGGCTCTCCCAAGTCATAAATCTTGACGCAGCGGGCGTGGAGTTCAGGGTGATGATGCTCGGGTGTGTAAGACCATGCAGTGACCGGTGCTGCGGTGGTTGGTACTGATTCTGCTGTGGAATCAGAGGTGGCCTGGACAGAACGCCATTGATGAACAGGGTTAGGCGGACCAGGAGATGGGGTAGCTTTTGGCTGGGAAGTAAACCCTTGAACTGCGGCGGCTCCTTGTCCAGATCCAGAAGCACCAAGATCTCACTTATCCTACCCGAAGCCCTTGAGGGCGCGCATTCCACATCCCCCATCCGAAGCCACCCTAGGTTCCTGATTTCGCTTGCTAGAAATGTGTGCAGTGCCACGCCCACCACGATGAGGTGCAGCCGGGCAACGACGGGTTGATTGCTTTGGTACGTGGTGCCTGTGTTGTTCGCCTCCCACCATCTTCATCGTTCGTGTGATCTAGGGGCTCCCCCTCATTCAAGGGCTGGAGGGAATGCACACAAATGGCCACCAGTCGCCTTCAAAGGATGTCTGAAGGGGACTTGGCCTCTGTAGCTGTGAGTGGTCTGGAGGGATAAAGGTACATAGAAGCCATGTGAAACCGGTGGGTTGTTGGGGAGGGGAAGAAGGTCGTATGAAACAGGGAATAACGGTAAGAGTACGAATGAAAGAAAATTTGCGAAAGCCCAAGGCTAAGTAGCCCAACACCTGCGGGGGAGTTAGAGATTGCGCGTTAGGCTGGGTGGTATTGGTTCCGTGCCCGTCACCGACGAGCTCGGAATCAATAATGTGCGCCAGCGGAAGGTTGGGTCTTCGCAGTGAATTCCACTTGTGTGCGTTATTGAGGTACTAGCAGATACCCGTGCTTCGCTACGGGATACCAGGTGAATATGATTGCCATTAGCTGGCAGCTACAACCTGATTGCATGTACACTATATATATGTAGTACCAGTAGCCCAGACGAATCCATTCCATAGTACATACTTGTTTATCCCAATCCCCGCTTAGATGATGTGCCCAATTACATTTGAACTTTGCCCCTGCAACTTGTAAGCACACATTAAATGCAAAAGTAGCCCGTACCGTGAGTCGGTGCAAGTGCCCTTCCATTCTTATGCTCCCATCAGAGCCCGCGCCCTCGAACGCCATTCCCCGTGCCCATGCCCCAGCTTGTACCGTTGAAACCATTCCGAGCGCCTATGACAGTGCCGTGCCCGTACCCGTGCCAGTGATCATGTCCATGCGAGTACCCTTGCCAGTGCCCGTGCCCGTCCAGTCGCCCATGCCCGTCCAGTGCCCGTCCGAGTCCCAGTCCGAGTCCGAGTGTGAGTGTCCGTTTCCGTTTCCGTTTCCAGTGAGTGTCCGTGTCTAATGCTCATGCCATCGCCCGTCCGACTGCTAGGGCCAGTGCCAGTGCTCGTGCCCGTCCGAGTGCTCGTGATAATACATGCTCGTGCACCCATTCCAGTGCCCATTCCAGTGCCAGCATGCCAGTGCCCGATCCAAGGCTAGTAGCCCGTAGATGTATCCCGCGCCAGTGCAAGATTACCCGTGCCCATGCCCGTGCCCGTTCCAACTTCCAGTGCCAGCGTCAGTGTCAGTGGGGGAGCTCAAATGCAAAGCGAGGTGATTTAAATATTGCAGGCGAGTGTCGCAGAAAGCTCTGAAATTGTCTGAACCTCTTTCCCGTACACTGAAGGAAAGCTAAGAGAAATTTCCGGAAACCCGCGCCACAATTGTGCGTTTGTCCGTCACGGTTGCACAAATGCTTCCAGACAAGTCAAATCTACATTCTGATTGGCTCGCACGTGACCCATGTCTTTTGTATTATAGATGCCCTGTGATAGCAAGTGTGCCCTTTAAGGCTGCCAGTTCATGGTGCACCTCCAGTCAGCTATGCCCCGATGAACCTTAGATTAGGATTGCGCTTATGCTTCCTGATTTCAATGCTTCCAGCATCGTTTCAACCCAATTTCCCAAGGCGGTATGGTCTCTTAGGTTGGTAGCCACCAAGGCTCAGGATCGTCCTTGTGTTAAGATGTTGATTTGTGCGAACACTATGCTCGCCGTTGCTTGGCCGTTGCCACTCTGCTATGGCAATCACACACAGCCCTATTTTTGACTGACACCTTGCATTTTCCGCTATGTACTTATATACTGGATGTATCTACGGGAAACGCTACCGCGTTTGCCCTCTACTTAGCTACCATCCCATTGCCATTACCTTGACGGTGTGGCACGAATTGTAACACCTTGCAGGGTCAAATAGCTGGCACCGGTGCGCCGAGACCTCATGATTGTTGGGGCTGCCAGATGGTCACCCAATCATCCGTACAATCTCAGGGAATGAGGCTAGATGGGTCCGAAACCATCATAATCATATTACTATATAGTTCCAATACAAACCGATGCCTAACCTAACAAATCACAATCAGTCAAAAGGAGGAGTAATCGAGTGGAGGCTCAGAAGAAGAAGTTGATGTGCAGCGGGAGGATGAAGAGGATAAAAATATCGAAATTGTTCCCACACATTAGGTAGAGAAAAATACCATTTTATTGATAATTGAAAGAGTCGGAAGTGGTAATGGTACATGGGTGAGCTTCAAAGGTCCACGAGCTCAGCCTGGAGGACATGATTTGGAGACAGTCAGTAATATAAAGTAAAGCAAAATGTAATTACAGGCTCACCATATCGCCACAAACTCCATCTTTTGACACGTGATGCAGCTGAGTATGCGATGGGTCTATCTTACACGTATTTGTCTCCAAAAGTAGACCGACCAAACAAACGTAAACAGTGACGGCTCGCGGACCGCGATTGCCCACCACCATAATCACTACCAACAATGAACGGCTCTCCCACGATATCCATGTCGATATATGCCCCGGGCGTTCCGATGCGCGAAATTCCTGAGGTGACAGAAAAGATACTGTCACACTTGCCCTCAAGGGACCTCTTCAACATATCTATTGTATCGCGGTATCTGCAGGAGGTTGCCGCGCCAAAACTATGGATTGTTGTGAAACATCCGATCGCACAGAGGACCCTGCATGACATGTTTGCCCGGAAAGTGAGTGTGATTTCCGGAAGAAGGCGGCGCCATATCTCACCGTTTGTCATGCAGGATTACATGAGGTTATTCCAAATCCTTGCATACGTGAAGGAGTGGGTGCTTCCACGACAACTCTTCTCGCAAGATACATTCTTCGCCTCGTCGTTGCCATTGAACCTCCTGGGATTTTCTCATCAGGATTTCAGAAACCCACTCCAGAGCCTGAAGGTTCTGCATTTCAGCACCGCGGGAGTCCATGCGTCCTATAAGGTGGAGGGCCCCTGCCGACTCCCGATTAGCATGTCCCTTTCCAACCTCCAGCACCTGATCTTGGACCTGAACTATGTACCCCCCGGGGCTAACGAATATGGTTTCAGCCAGCATATTTTCAACCCGCAGGGTGATTGGTGGGATCCCATTGGGTCAGTCCAGCCCAACCATCACACGGCGCAATTGGTACAGAAGATTGCCGCGGTGGCGGGCCAGCTCCGGAAAATCACTCTCCACGGGGTCTTGGATGCCTATACCGCGGGACAGTTGGCACGGATAGGCGGGCTGGAGGTCCTGGACCTGACCAATGCCATGGCTAATGGTCCAGGCTCTTTGGACACCTATTGCGACCTGGCCCGCATGCCCAACCTCCTGCAGCTTTTGCTGCCTGTTTCACTCCTCCCATGGGCTTCCGGCGCCTCCAAACCGATCCAGTCACCTACCTTGCGGAGCATCACAATGCCGAAAGACGAGATGGACATCCACAAGATTCTCTCCGCATTCCACAGTCCCAGCGTCACCAGCCTCAGCCTTAGAATTCATATCCTTTTCAGCCCTGCCGAGTTGGCTAAGGATCTCAGGCAGTTTCGCAGGTTGCAGGATCTTCACATTGACCTCCATAGATGGACCCTCGATGCCTCCCTTGGGGATGTAATAAAGTGGATCATTGAGATTCCTGACTTGACATCGCTGAGCTTCTTTTGCTACGGCGATCAATGGCCAAGTGTGATGCCCACGCTTGATGTCGAAGATGCAACACGCATTTCTCTAGCATGGTCCGGCCTGCGGTTGCTGCACCTTGGAGCGGTCACCTTCGAATTCTTCCAACACATCCTCTGCCACCTGCCGGAATTAGCTCAGCTGGAGGTGAATGCTTCTGGCTGGGATAGCAGGTGGCCGGCAGCCGTCGGCCCAGAGCAGCCAGCCCTACGCTCCCTGCTGTTTACCGGCAGGCCGGTTGGCTGGGCGGCAGACGCCACTTCCCACCACTTAGCCATCTGTTGCCCAGGTCTGCAGACTATTGAACTTGCAGGGTGCCGCCACGATGAGTGGGAGGCGCTGTTACATTCCCGTCCGCTTGCCCCCGACCCAGAGGTTGCGAACGACGTCATTGAGCGGGAAGTTATACGGCATATCAGGAATGTACGTCTAGAGAGGGCACAGAAGAAAGCTCCAGATAGACAGAGGGCTTCTACCTCCTAGCTTCAGCCCTATGGTTGTAACTACTAATTACCTTGAGAATAGGTTACTTGTTCAGCGGCTATGGAAGCTAGCTTAGATTCTATACTACATTTAGCCGAATCACCGGTGGAAAAATACTTGCTGTAGAACATTGAACACCAATATAATTTGTGTAAGATTGACGTGAGGATAGATTGGATACTTAGGTAGGTTAACATGCTGTGTATGTAGGGGAGGGGCTCGTATATAAGCATGAATCAGGAGTGGCGTTACCTGCAACAGACAGCCAGAGAAGTATAAGGAAGAAATACCACAGATGCGGAAAGGTACAAACTCCCCGTAGGAGGGAGAGATGTTGGGAAATGCATCAAATAATACAAAACAAAATACCAGATCAAGAATATCGACGGAATAGGTAAACAATTTTGGCGGCCATGAGTGGCTTTATCAGGTCAAGCCGTCGGATGGTATCTGTAGGTCTGGCACATTTGTAGAAGATGCTTAAAGTTGGCGGAGGTCTTTGCGATATGGGGATGGGGATGTGCATTTCCCACAGGAGATCGAGAGCATTCTGATACCACACTGCGTTTGTGTGGAACTGTCGAAGGTTGGGCAGAATGGTGACATCTCTTTTCATCATGTGTAGAATGTTGGCGGGATTGGCATCATTTTGTGGACAAGACGGACCGTAGGGTTGAAACGTCATATCCATTCGCAAGGTGGTGATGTTCTCCATGGTCGGAAAATGATGCGGGGTGGGGTGGAGGTTATATATGAGGCCGGAGAGTGCGATTGACGAGATTTGACCAATCATCGCAGCAAAGTCTCGCAGCTCCAGGCTGTGGAATCTGCCAAGGTTGAATTCAAGGGAGAGTAGGGAGGGGGCCACGATGCCGCCGTAGAACTTGTTGTGAGGGGACAATGCTAGACAAAATTTCTCAAGATGGGGCAAATTAATCGGGGTGGCTGGGATGCTGGGACAGCTTTCAGGAACGCCGGAGCGGACGATGGGGGTTATGGTTAGACAGACGAGTTTCGGCATCCAGGAAAGGCAGGCGGCCATGTCCTCCGTCTGGACACCATCCAAAGTAAGAACCTTGACGTTGTCTAGCCGGGCATGTCTCGCGATGAATGCGTCAAGTCGTGGGTCATCCTTCCGCGCGAGAACACGGGCAACCTTGCCGCACAGGGAGGCCTCATGGATTGTGAAATCCGCATGAGGGGCGTAGAACCACTGCTTGCTATCAACGCTGATGTATGAAGGACCCTGAAATGATATAAGCAAGGATTTTTGGACAAGGCGCACGGCACCTACCTCGCGTGAGGAGAACATATTGTATACCAACCTGCTGGGAGCCGGATCCCCGTGAATGGTGGCATATACGGGGCAATGCCCCGCTCGGGCCAGGAATATGGACCCATTCCGGAGGAGGCTAGACCCTTGAATTTTATACAAAGTCCAAAGAGATCGATAATGGATAGCAGCATTCCTCCACCCCTTGCATACAGAGCTGACAACGACGGGTATGCTGCGAGGATCTGGCAGCCGAACGGGGGTGGCAAAGTCGGCCTGGCGGAAGATCTCACATGCCACTTCCAAGGCCAGATCATGAAAAGGCATGGCGATTAAGAATGGGTGAATATATAGGACTTGCGAGCCTTTTGCGTATGATTGGGAAAAGGTTTTGCTAGGGCAGTCAAAAATGGGACTGAAAAGTTCAAACTCCGAGCAGTGGTAATATTAGGGGCTCTGGCCTGTTTCGGTAGCTGTCCCCTCAGTTGCGAAATTGGAGGCTTCCGCTCCTAAACCAACAAAGCAGCAGCGGCGTTTGAGGCCCTGTAGCACGAGTGGCGCATATTTTGGTGGAGTTCCACGGAGAGGTACGGGGTTGCTAGCAGCCGCCGTCGAGTTTGTGTGGTCGTCTTGTATGTAAAGCCGTGAAAATGCCGGCTGGCTACTTCGCCGACTCCATCAAGATCGCCGCCGACGATTCCTCGCCCACGTCTTGGGGATCCCAGACCAAGCTCCCGCATTTCATCACTTATGCCCTCTACCTGACCACGCTCCACACGGAGGTGATGTTTGTGGCACTTGTTCTCCTTCAAGGGCCTCCCCACTACTCACGGGTCATCCAGTTATCTGCCACGCTTGTGATGGTCCACTCCAAGGCCACGACCATTCCAACAAGTCCTGGGGCATAGTCGTGCATGGTTCCAATTGCGGGAGGCGAATCAAATGGAGTGGGAGATGTGCCAGTACCTGGACTGGGAGCTCAACGTCCAGCCCCATTGGCAGCCTTTGAAGAGATGGTCCGGAAGGATTTCGCTGGACCAGGCCCTTATCCCGTCTACATTTTGCAGAACATCTCCAAGCTGGCCGCGGCGACGACGATGCAATTTACGCAAGTGGTCGAACCCTGCCTCTGCACCACACATCCAGCCACCCCTTCTGAGGAAGATCTGTGTACGGGACACTCAGCGACTTAATGGCGCTTCCATCCTTTCATTCCAAAACCCCAGCATCACCCATCTACAAGTTGACGGGTTTCTCCTCGTTGACCCACACCCTACTGCGGCATCTATCCATACCTACACGGGTCTTCGACATCTACACCTTTACATTCATGGATGGCAATGGGACATGACTCTTGGAGACATCCTTGAACGGCTCGGAGACCTCCATGCCCTTGCCTCCTTGTGCTTCTTTTTCGAGGATGAGGATGTAGCCAATCCATCTGAGGGGCTCACCCGCACAGATGCTTTGTACATTGGCTATACGTAGATTTTGAGTTTTTCCAACTGATTCTCGAACTCCCACTGCTCGCCGAACTCGAGCTCAATGCGTACTTTTGGGAGAATCGATGGCCAAGTGTGGTGGTGGAGGACCTACCTGAAATGCGCGCTCTGCGCTTTTCCGGCAGCCCTGAGAAGTGGGCCACGAACGGTACAATGCAGGTTATATCTGCGGAGTTTGCTGGACTGGAGAGCTTGGTCATCATCAGTGGTTCTGGACCGATATTTCATCGCCAGGCTGAATACCCTGAGTCGTCATCCGAAGAGGAAGAGGAGGACGTTGAACCGCAAGAGGAGGACGAGGACAATGGGAGCGATGATGAATATAGTTCATAGCCAGCGCCTTCACAAATGGAACTAGATCAAATAGCAAGTAAACAAATAGTCAATATATTTGAAATTAGAGAGACCAAACTTTCGTGGCTTTCGTGACAAAGTTGTAGATATTCGAATAACCACTCGCAGTTATCTAGTCTCAAAAATCGAGCACGATAGGTCCCAATCCCTGTCTCGACGCCCACAGTCTTTGCCTTTCCGCCCACTATATGGTGATAAATGCCTCTCCCGCCTGCCAAGCATTATTATCACTGCGCCCGATGCTCAGACATATCATAGGCTGGTGACAGAAAACAGAGTATCCCCGGGTTTAAAAACGTTTAGAGATGCAGAGGCTGACCCTACCAGAAATTCACCATGTACTTTTTGCCATCCGCGCGTTTAAACAGCCGTCCATATAGAATTCATCTGTCAATATGCCACTCTGGGCCCTGCTCGACTCTACCAGTCCCATATAAGTCGGTTCTGCGACAAGACTGCGCTATCCGCCGGCCTATATCACGACTACTAGTACTGGATCTCTCACCAAGCCTTCAAACTATCCAACATTTCTATCTAGTCCGCTTTCATGGACCCGCAGGAGCTGCTCATGGCATGCACTGGGCTTTAAGGTCCCTCCGCTCAGATCTCAAGGGCTTCGAGTGGCGAAGAGAGATAGCAGGAAGGCCGTGACCGAGACAGCGTGAACTGGGTTGTATATCCTAGTAAGCAACAGTCTTTCCTGTAGTTTCTAAGAACCCCCCTAATAACTTACTCTAGCTATACACTCATACACGCTTCCTGCATGAATGGGCCGCTCCCGCTCAGTCGTCCACCCTTAATGCCCGGGAGCCACTCCCGATTCTGGTTGCGCTTCCGCCCGCATCGGTGAGCGCGCTCGTGCTGAGTCTATGATTCCCGCAGCAAACGACAGAGAACACTCAGTAAAGTGTGCAGACCATCAAGGCGGGACGCGCAGTGATTGTGGGGTGCCGCACCGTCGGTGACAAGCTCGGGCAGCCTCGGTCCGCGCCGCCGCTGAAGCACGCAAAGCCAACGTACGAGGAGATGGAGGCGGCGCTTGCGGAGATGATCGGCCAGCAAAACGAGACGCGCGAAATCAATTTCCAAAACAGTCCATGGACTCTGTGGACACAGTACACGCCTCGAATTCTTCCCATGTGTTCACATCCACATTCTTGTCTGCAAAATTGAGTCCACATTTTTATTCTCCTATACTACATTGTCCAATGAGCAGGACGGACAAACGAAGTGTATTGGACGTGGCAGCGGACCGGTTAACCCGCCGCGCTTATAGCACGGCAGCACCCATGCAGTGTGAGCAGGGCGGGGCGAACATGGCACGTTGGAGCTGGCAAGCAGAGTGGTTGGTTCACCCGCCGCGCTTATAGCACAGCAGCACCCATGCAGTGTGAGCAGGGCGGGGCGAACGTAGCACATTAGGAGCTGGCAGCAGAGTAGTTAGTTCACCCGCCGCGCTTATAGCACGGCAGCACCCATGCAGTGTGAGCAGGGCGGGGCGAACATGGCACATTGGGAGCTGGCAGCAGAGTGGTTAGTTCACCCGCC
The DNA here is from genome assembly GCA_001630335.1 of Athelia psychrophila. Classification (NCBI taxonomy): domain Eukaryota; kingdom Fungi; phylum Basidiomycota; class Agaricomycetes; order Atheliales; family Atheliaceae; genus Athelia; species Athelia psychrophila. Next base: position 38,179 of record KV417762.1, read on the forward strand.
GCGCTTATAGCACGGCAGCACCCATGCAGTGTGAGCAGGGCGGGGCGAACATGGCACGTTGGAGCTGGCAAGCAGAGTGGTTGGTTCACCCGCCGCGCTTATAGCACAGCAGCACCCATGCAGTGTGAGCAGGGCGGGGCGAACGTAGCACATTAGGAGCTGGCAGCAGAGTAGTTAGTTCACCCGCCGCGCTTATAGCACGGCAGCACCCATGCAGTGTGAGCAGGGCGGGGCGAACATGGCAATGTCATTGGGAGCTGGCATCAGAGTGGTTCACCCGCCGCGCTTATAGCACGGCAGCACCCATGCAGTGTGAGCAGGGTGGGGCAAACATGGCACGTTGGAGCTGGCAGCAGAGCGTTATAGACGAACACAGAAAGATGTCATGGACGGCGTAACAGAGAAAGGTGAGCCGACCTCCAGCCGGCGGCCTCCTTTATGTAGTTCGATGATCACATAATTTCCCACACTAGCGTAACCAGGGGTACGCCGTCGGACATCGGCCTTTGGGTGTGGCAGATAGGGGCGTATCTTTCTTGGGGTAGCGCTACGCTTGCTGCTTAGTCTCAAATCCATCCCCTCACGACTTTCCCAATTTGGGTCCCTTGTCGGAGGGTCTGGGATCTCACCAACCACTTACAGCTAAATGGGAAACCGGAGACCGTTTTTGAGATCGCGTCGAGGGTAATCTTCGTTTGTACACTGTTTGTTGTGCAGCACCACTTCGCACCACCCTCCACAACTGCGGCCTTGAACAGTGGCGGACTGAGCTTATCGTACAGCGGTAAGACCTGCTCATGAGCGCTCATGAGCGCTGACTGGAAGGAGCCTGGAGGAAAGACGTTGACAGTTACTGTAAGCCGCCAGAGTGCAAGATTGTGGTAGCGGGAGAGTACTAAGTGGGATGTTATCTGGGGATCATCTGGTTGGCGTTTGGAAATTCGGATGCTCTTCATTGCTGAAGGGCAAAATGTGGCACGCAATATGCTACCAAAATAGGTTTAAACGGTGCTCCACTAACGCAGTTACTAAAGGACGATTTGTTGGAAAACGGCCTATCAATTCTTGAATAGCTGTAACCCAAATCCAGCCAAATCCCTGCCCTGCCGACTCCTGCCAACGACGATCGGCCTCGGGCGAGTGGAGCAGAGTGGCGCTGCGCAAATAGTGTACAAACAAAGATTGTCCTCGACGCGATCTCAAAAACGGTCTCCGGTTTCCCATTTAGCTGTAACTGTGGGTCAACAGTTGATCGATTTCGCGGCACTTATAGCGGCTTGTCGCCTCTCGTAGATCGTTCGCCAACGCCCTCGGTAACGTCTGCGAAGCTCGGCTGCTCCTATTCACTCCCCTGCTTGCGTAAAATGCAATATTATTACCTTACAGCTTCTTAGAATGGTGCTCGGCCTGCAAGTTTGTTCCGAATCGGCATGCCAGTGCTCGGAATGCGGGATTAGTGATCACAGCTCAGTCGTTGCAAATGGTACCCTCCGGATCATCCAGTGGACATATGTGTATTGTATAGCTACATATATGATACTAGATGGGATACATGGCGAAGGAGGGTGGGGGTCCGAGACGCGCTTCATTACACTCGATCAGCAAGCACATCCAACAACGACACCCGCTCTTGCTCTGTATCACTCAAATTTTCGTTGGCATTCACCTTGAAGTACTCTTGTACATGCGAGTAGTCTATTTTAAATCATAATTCCTGCTTGAGCCGTATCAGGGAGCAAATAGTAGGATTAGGCTGGATGTAGTCCACTTATCTCCATCTCACGGGTCGGAGAAATTTGCAGGCTGATGTACGAAAAGAGCCAGAAGATTTGCAAGTACTAGATGTCCCGAAGGACCTGCCTGCAAAGTTAGTTTATAATATCACGATCTCGTGCCTTGCACTAAGACGTTTCCCGGTATACGGGTGTAATCTGAATGTAATCAACAAATGATTTGGGTGAAATAGGTGCAGTAAATTTATACGTTACTGAGGAGGAAAGTGGGCCCATCTATGAACTTCGAGCCTGTTCTGGAGGGAAAACGATGAGTGGGCTCAACCTAAACCATAATCTTAATATATTGCCCCTCAATGGCACACTTTTCAAGGGCCGCGCCTGACAAAAATCAATTTTGGACTACACCGCCGTTTGCGGCTAATATCATCGGGACGTCAGACCGGCGGGTACCCACGGGCCGTTGCCGGGGTGCTAATTTGACCAGATCGGTCAGACACCCGATTGGCCCCTGCATTCTGGACATTAATCTGACATCAGGCCAGCTGGGCCAGCTGAGCCGCTCCGAGACATAAGTCTAAGGTCTGTACCCAAGTCCCTCCGTAGGGTCAGCCATGGGCCAGCCTGGTCGGGTACAGGATTTTTTGCATTCGGGTTGGGGCACTGGGGTTTGATTGCAATGAACATAGATGTATTAAAATAAAATGTACTGCTAATGCTACTGTAATGCTACAAATGTCAAATTAAACGAGGCTGGGATTCATACTGGACTCAAGCTTAGTGACGTGTCAATGTTAAAGGCTGGCAAATGGGCATGTTATGTTAGCAGACTGTGCGAGAATTACTTTTAGAGTACTCACCATTGACAGTGCAGGCTTTCAAGAATACTGGCCGAGAAGTACGAAATCTGGGGCGGAGAAAATTTGTCGTGTCGTCGGGCGACGTGTCGTTGTGGTCCGGTTAGAGAGACAAGCGCTAAAATTGCACGGCACAGCCAAGTTTGGCAAGCGATAGCTTCCGTCGCGGGTCGAAATTTTGCTAAGTCCAATTCATCCCCTCAGCCCCTCACTGCTAATGGATTTATTACTGTACATCCTCTACCAACATTGCTCCAATCCAATCCTACATTGGGCTTATAAATTGTCAATAGTGCATGGTAGTAGTAGAATATAAATATCTACAATCAGTGACTTAGAAATGTATCAATGGCTGGGGGCTTGCTGAGGACACTTAACGAAAAACCCTTCAGCCACCCCAGCCAGACATGAAATTTACACCAGGCCGCTGATGCTTGTATGGGTACTCAAACGATGCCGCTCTTGCCCTCAATTGATGCAAGGTACGCAACTACGCCCCGGCACGGCACGTACATAATTTACGTGCAGCATAGTGACCCAACTGATAACATCTCTGTTATGTCAATTTCGCATGCTAAGTGGCATTAGCTCGCGGTTTAACTAGTGTCTAGCCGATCTGGCCAATTATGTGTCACTAGCCAAACGGCGGTGTAGGTTTATGTCTTCACGCGTGATCGTCCGTGGAGATATGTGATTTTCCTGGTTCGCTGGTAAAATCACAGTTAGCATCCCTGATGAGTCCGTCGCGCGTAGTCACTGAATGGTCACGGATGATCATTCGAAAATTCACAGCTATTCGTATTCTGGATCGTCCGTCTCAACTGGCGGACGGACAATCCAGATCTTATCGATGCGGCGATGACCCCTGCATCAGCCACGCTTCCGATAAATTTGCTTGCGCACATATGATATTTATTAAATACGCAGCATGCCAACATCATTTTTTTTCAATCTTACATCGCCCTCTCCGCCCTTTCCACACGTACCAGAGCCAGCAGAAATGGGTATTCATCGCAGAAATGATTAAGATTGGAGGAACGCTTCCGCCCGGAGTAGGAGAAGGACCTCGGATAGGAGGAGAACGAATTCGGTAAGGGGTCTAACGACGACAAATGCCAGGCGGCCTAGGTGCATCGGGAATTCGTACCATAGTTGCTGGGCGAGTAGTGGTAGAAGTAGGGACAGGCCCCACCCTAGCCGGAATCGGAAAGGAAAGGGAAAGCTAAACCCTTACCAGCATGGGAAACCGTGGCCGGCAAACCCAAACCGAAACCCAAACGGTAACCACAACCTTGGCAGCCTGTTGCGACGTAGGTTACGGAGTTGTTCGTTGGGGAGCCGGTGAACGTACGCCAGCTGTAGTCTAAGCGGGTAGGTGGTCTGTCTAACGGGGGCGCTATATAAACGCACGCTACTTCCGGTCCTAAGCAGGCCGGTGTGTATATGGTAGTGCAACTACAGTAGTGAGGTTGACAGTAGACTCTAACGTAATCTATCTCGTTCATTCGTACGTGCTTCAGATTGCGTGGTTACGTTGGAGGCAACCTCCGTTTATCGACAGGTTAGTAGTAGAAGACGTGGCGTTCCGGTCTTCCTTAGAGCAAGAGCCCACCAGGAAGCTTATAGGTTAACAAGGTGAGGGAGGTCTGGTCGAGCAACTTGCTTGGTTGCTACAGCCTGACCCCTTGCCTAACATGTAGTAGGGACTGTACCAGGGCTGTCGCTTACATGGTGGTGTTCGCAAAGTTCGTATGATTGAATTCGAATCGCATGCGTCGGAAGGAGAAGAATAGCCTCCTCCTACGCGGGTCAAGGTGGTACGCTGATACCTCTATGACCAAGTCCCAATACAAGGTCAAGTAGTACGTATCTTAGTACGTCATCTAGGCCCCTTGTGTATCCCGAAGCCCCTCCACAAGAAGGTGTGGCAGTCCGGGCTCGAACTAGCTTAGTGCTTACTTCGGTTGAAAAGGACCCTGCCGGAGCTTAGGTATTATGGCCGTCCAACGGGACCAGGCTAGCCGTCGGTCGACGTCAAAACCACAGAATAACAGGGTAGCTCCGTCGTAACTCCCCTTCACCAAAACCACCCGGTAGAAGCACCTCTACCACCACACCCAGCTCTCATTTGTTGGCCCGCGCTCTGCGCTCGTGTCCCGCCGTCAAATGTCCCCGTTATATAATTCCAATACCTAATCGCCAATATGCCTGTGCTCGACATGGGTGCACAGTGGTATCCTAGGCCGGAAGGGTTATAACGCCATCCACAGAGCAGCACGAGTTAACAACTTACC
>KV417763.1:0-49135 GCA_001630335.1 Athelia psychrophila
CATGCGATAGGGCGATGCTTTCATGGTGACAACATTCGCCGATCTTGAGCTGGCCTAGTCAGGCAAGAGTCCTCGTGAGGCGTGAAATGACATGGGTAGACCAAAGTAAGCACCGCCCGCGAAGTATATACATTGTTAGTGCCTGAACCAGCCTGAGCGTTCCAACGTCATCCGTCATCCGTATCAAGCTGCCCAGGATCAGCGTTTAGCCAGATAGACCGCAGTAAAGACAAGACAAGCCAGCAAAAAGGGAGCTTTGGTGTCCAGCGTAAATGTAGTATACGCATTCGACGCATCAGAAGACAAGATTGAAAATTTGGATTTTCCTGGGAAATCTCTTCCAAGATCGGAATAACGAAGAAGTCGGCCCAGGGGTTAGACTTTCATTTTGGATGAAAACATTTCGGATCTATCGAGTCTGACCGTTATAGTAAAAATGTGGCCAGCCAACGAGGTTCCTTGGAGGGCGCAAAATAATGGAGGTACATGATAGAGTGTTGAGGCTGCGAGCCAAACATACTGATAATTCCCCAGGACTTCAAGCTGAAGCTTGGATGCACTGATCACAGAAACATTTCAGCAATAATCAGCAATCGACGCCAAACTCCCGGTCAATTTAACACCCTTGCCCCAAGGATGACGCGGACTCTCGGAGTGGGATCAAATCGACGCCACGGTCAGCTCTGGACAGCTGCTACGCACTTTGGAGCAATCTCTGAGCTTGATTGTCTGGCATTAATATACGCGGACAGGTGGCTTTTGAGGACAAACCTTGAGGCAAATGAAAGGCATTACCTTACGGTGCTTAGCATATGACACTGGAGTGTCATCATTTCTCGAATTCAATTTCGGCGACAGTCGACATCTAGAGAATTCCGAACTGTCACTGGTGACTTACCCAAGGCCCATCCACATCTGCAACAACCTACTTTATTCCACTAGGGCCATCGAGAAAAGGCTCGAAGTCTGCATCCTTCCGTGGGTGTGATTGCAACGATTTTTAAAGCTCGAGCGACGTCCATCCATGTCAGGGCAGCGGCTTCGGGCAAGCCTTAATTACCATGACCTGACTTGAGGCTCCCCACGCAGGCAGCCAATGGCACCGAACTCGAATGTAGAGAAAATATGACACTCCAGAGTCATATGCAGAGCACTGTACTATAGTACCAGTGTTGGCGGCAAAGACATAGCGCAAATAAGAGGCGAGCCGTCGAGAAGGTCACTGAGTTTAGAAGATTAGAGGATTTTGGGCAAGACGGGGGAGGCCGGGAAAAGCGAATGCGCGCCGGCTGCAGGCTCAGGGGCGTTCCTCTTCTGGCATCATCGCCCGCCTCCCGAAGTTCTCAGGTTACTCAGCCATTGTGCTTGTTTTGATCTCCCACCGATTCATGACCGCGCGAGGCGTTCTGTCATTGTCTAGCTGATGATTTACCAAGATCTACTCTCGAGGGGGAGCACCAAGCGAACACTCAAGTTCATTTCAGGGCGGGCAGTGAGCTGCAGTGAGGCATATTCGGACGGCTTGTCAAAAAAGCAAGCCAAGAAGCCCGATCAATAGATGTTTCGACTTGCCCGGCGCGATTGATAGAGGAAAGCTCAAAGGATCTACACGCTGGCCACGGCAAGCACATACGATGTGGCGATCAAGTGGGCCTCGTGGCTTCCTCGACCTAAATGATCTTACTCGTTCTAGATGCTTCAAAAGTACCTGCCGCCTCATGGCTTTCTCGATGTAATTGTCTCTTCCGCCTTGATCAATTGATCGTGATACGGAAAGATCAAATTTACAGAGCTTATGAAATCACCGCATGGCTTCCTGGACGCAAATGTCTCTCGATCCTTGTTCAAGGTACCTATTGCGGTACGAGCCCCGTGACGGGAAGAGCGCTCGCGACATATGAAATCACATAATTTGTTCTAGTTTTTTCTGCCTCGTTGCTTCCTGGATGTAAGTGTATCACGAAGCCACTTAGTTCAAGGTACTCGCCCATTTGCAATATGCGAAACATAGAATGGGACGACTTGCTATAGAGGACTAATCACTGCCGCAGTATATAACTAACACGGGCGGCAGGATTTATCTCTACAAACACGACTTTTTGCATTCGGCTCTCCCTCCAAGGTCTCTGGCAGACCAAATTATGTCCAGCCACCACACATCCCAGAACCACCTCCACGACAGCGCCATGTACAATATCGCCGGGGGCATGTACGATATGCGGGACATCATTGTTATCAACAACTACCACATCTCCTACTCTGCCGCGGCTGTGAGACTCGATGGATCGGATGAATCAAACCACGCCCAGGCGGCGCCATCGACCATTCAAGATCACGAACCGGACGGCTTGCAGAGCAGTGGTAGCTTGGCAGACGGGGCCACCGAGAGTGCAGTACTGCTGGTGAGACATCCTGGTTCCTCCTCCCCTGGTTTCTTTGAAGGTGGTGCTCACATCGACAACCGGAACAGGAGGAACTGGAGATGTACACGGAGCACCAAACCGGGGGGCCAGAAGCAACAGACACAGCGTCGGAAGACTCGGATGGCTGCAGTTTGATGCCAGACAGTGGCGCGCATGGTGGTGGTATGGTGAGGGATCGTTCTGCGCACTGCCTTAACCTACTATTCAGCTCGCGCTCCAGGCACAGGCCACGGAAACCTGTTATCCGCCCATTTGCGTGTGTGCGCTCGCTGTGGAAGAGGATGTTATGTATCAGCGGCTTCCGTTCGGATGCGGGGGAGGGGCTGGACCCTGACCTGGATATTTAAAACTGCAGATTAGTATCAGATCTCTTCGACTATAGTTTAATATTGACTGTATCGTTATAATAGGGGATCTAGCTGGACTAGGGTGGTAAGCGGGGCAACACATAATTGTTATTCTAATTATGGACATAGATAGACGAGTTTTGAGTACAGATACACACCTTTACTGCTCTGTTCTCCATTACGGCCGCTTTATTCACCAGGGGGAAGGCTCTAGTCCATCTTTATCAGACAAGCTCCAGTTCAAATTACGAGCTTCGAGGGTTGAGCGCACCGTCAACGCACACCATCGGTGCTGAGTCTCTCTTGATAGCGGCTATGCATAGTATAAGATAATATAGCTCGGTGATTAAGCGGCCTGCGACGACGTCCGTGGCCCATTTCGTGGGTAACTGTGTTGTCGTTTGTGACGAGTTGCGCAGTGCGCAGATACCGACGGCTGAGTACTAGCGTGCGTTGAACCTCGACGGGCGACTCTACCATTCCACAGGGGGTGACACGAGCGGCAGGGTGCGAGGAGAGAGCCCAAGGACAGTATGAATTGGTTGGGGAGGTGCAAGCATAGTCAAGGTGTGTGCATCGTGCATGACATTGGCTTCCGGAAGCCGATCCGGTAAGTGACGCCACCACTTAAGAACAACGTGCCACTGCCAGTGCCACCGGGCATAATGCAGCGTCAAATGCGTCTGTGTCGTCGGGATAGCGACGCAGGTTCTGCGCGAGCGAGTGCACGGGAAGGGCTGGCCTAGAAGGTCGATTGCGGGAAATTGTGTTGCTGTCAACGTGCTGTCAACTGCGCCAGCTTTCGAGCTTCAAGCTTCAAGACTCAATCGGCGGGCAGACCCCCGAAACGTTCAACGCTCAACGTTCAAACTTCAACGCACCTACTTGCGCTGCCCGAGAACCGGCGCCACGATGTCCCCCATGCTTTCCTTCTCAATCCCAATTCGGGGGGTGCAGCCAAGGTGCAGCACGAATTTCTTTGAATGGAACAGCCGCTGCGGCTGCAGCACTACTATTACCCTATGCCACGCAAGGATTCAGCCAAATCATTCCTATCGAACCTTTTTGGTGAAAACTCCTTATCTTCATTTACTTGCGATCGGATAGTATTAGGCACTCTGAGCCGCGTGTACACCGCTGCGGCCTGTCGAGCACGTGAATCATTAATTCCCGCATCTGACATTCGACAGCAGAGATGTGATCATGATGTGTGCGGAGGTGCAATTGCCATTTCTCGGCTTGCCGGCCGCTGTGCATGTGGTACTCTGGCCGCCGGGCGACATTGTCATCAATGCAGGATCTCCGCGTCGACATTCGAATACTTGGCGCATACCACTTACTCAGTGGCTCAGTGGCTCAGTGGCTCAGCGGCTCAGCGGCTCAGTGGCTCAGCGGCTCATGGGCTCAGCTGGAGCGGAGAGCCAGCTCACTTGCCGATGGGCTGTGCGCGCTGCGATGGCCTGGCTTGCGTGCGAGGCCCGACCGAGGAAGTGCCAATTGCCGATTACACGCGGCTCGTGCGGTGTGCTCTGTGTTCTATGCGCCGCGACTCCTTTGGCCTCTGACGCTGCTGCTCCCACGCCTCTTGTCGAATACAGTATATTTGGAGTGGTTCTGCATAAGATAGGCCTCTGCCATCCAACGTCACGTGCTTTTCCGTGACTTTTCGTGACTTTCGCAGAGATAATAAGGTATCAACTCAAGCGATGAAGTACTTGCAAATTCCCATTATCATTAATTGTATCTATAACTTTTCGAATTAATGATAGTGGTAATTTACATGAAACGGGTGTTTGAAGTTGATACCTTATTATCTTCAAGATTCAGGTAGTTTACTATGCTACGTCATCGGCCTTCGATCCCTCGCCGGTGGCCGGCTCCCAGAGGATAAGTCCAACGGTCACAGGAGGTCACACTCGCGTGGCGTTGGATGGCAGATAATGAGGCCTATCTTATCATATATCAGGCTCAGGAACCTCGAAACCAAGTCGAGACTCGGATCGGATCGCTTGCCTTGGCGTGTGTGGAGATTGCGTTTGCTTTTGCGCACTGAGTTGTATACTTGGAGTTTGAAATGCACAAATTATATCTGGATTCCGCTGGAGTGGAGTGGGTCTCAGGACAGTACTTGAAGTGTGTCGGGAATTTCGAATGCATGCGCAGCACTTGCGGCGACGCGTACTGTCTTGGATTGGATGTGGTGATCGCTTGGCTTTGATATTCGACATTCGAATTCGAGGGTGTGCGCACGATCAAGTTACCGGGACGGCTCCAACCTCCAGGTGGCCCGACTCGAGACTGCGCTGTGTGCTGTACGCTGCGACTCCTCTGACTCGAACTTCGGGGCTCCTGCTAGGCTCTAGCGCTGTGGTGCAATAGAGATTGGATGAGTGGCACTTGCAATGGCAATTGCAGGAGCCTTGTAGGCCGTGCGATTTAGGATCTAGATATCGATATCGCGCCGTGAGTGCGTGTGCGAATATGAGCACGTACCGCCGAGCATCGAGCGTCGAGCATCAAGCATCGAGCATAAACCGGCGGCTGACTCCAGAGTGCGCGCCGCACAGTATTACTAGTGACTCAGCAGGGCTCAGCAGGACTCAACACCAGGCGGCCGATTGGAGAGTTGCGGACTGACTGACGGCGGGTCCAGAGAGTGCTCAGAGAGTGCTCAGACTGTGATTCCGAGTATGTACCGACTTGGAATGGGCGTTGTGCGGTTGCTTGGCTTCGATATTCGATATTCGAATTCAAGGGTGTGCGGACAATTGAATTACCGGGACTATACATGTGCGCTGTGCGCTGTGACTCGAGACTCAAGACTCAAGACCCGGGACTCGAGACACGGGACTCGACGCTCCTCCTGCGGTGCAATATAAACTGGATGAGTGGCACTCGCATATGAAATTGGAGACTACGTAGACGGGATCCAGAATCCAGATATCGTGCTGCGATTCTGATCTATTATCTTGCCGCGATCGCGTGTGCGACTATGAGCGCCGAGCATCGAGCATCGTGCATAGATTAAGACTGGCGGTTAACTGCGGATCCTGAGTGCGCGTCGAATGATATACTCGATATAGTGGCACTAGGCTGGTCGGAATGGCGAGAGCGCGCTTGTGTGCTGATGGCTGGTCCAGGGACGCGCGGACGGCTTCGAGCACTCAGACTGCGACTCCGAGCATGACTCGAGGATGATCGATGATCTCAGGAGTCAGAGTAACCGCAGACGCAGACGATTCAGATGGGATATCGGCGATTGCATGCGCCGCTGGGCATCGGAAATCGAGCATCGACGGTGCGGACACCCAGTGAAGTCGACGAGCTGAGTATCGGAAATCGGGCAGTGACGATGAGCGCACACAGTGACGCTGACGGCTGCGAGAGATGGAATCTCCGAATGCTCGAGCTCGGCGCAGTGAGTCAGTGAGGAGCCGGGAGCGAGTTGCTGCGAATCTGGAGGAATGAGGCCACTGTGCGAATGCCAATTGAATGGTGCCACTGCTATCGTCCGACGGCGCATCCGAGGGGCAGCTCGCGGAGTCATTGAAGCTGCGATGAGTCAGCGACAGGCAGCGATTGAGTCACGGCAGGCCCGGCCGGATCGGGCCCAGCAAGGCACGTAACGTAGCGTAGCCTGGGCGTCTAGACTGCGAGTAGGCACCGCTAGCTCCCTCGAAGTCGAACTCGACGCGCTTCCACTTCTGCTTCGACTTGTGTCTCTGTCAAGTCGGCTCCTTCCCTCGAGGCTTTATTCAATTGAACTCACAGAGTCCTCGGCTCGCACCCACCGGGAAAGACGATTACCATTCTCCGGGACACCCGAGGCCACCCGTCGGAGGCCTCCGCGGGAGAGACGCCACAGGGCCAAGAAGACGTACGTGCTTACGTGTATAATTACAGTAACGGGGCCGGGAGCGTTATAACCGCAATCGAATGGCCTGACGCTCTTCTGTCTTGCTCGGCCTCCATTCTCGCTAGCGGATTGTCTTTTCGCGTGTCCCTCCTTTGGATTTTCGTTCCCGTATATAGTCGCTGGGACGTGGCACCACAGCACACAGAACACCCCACCACTCGACCGCCAAGATGTCCGCATCCGACATCGAGGTCGTCCCCGTCGGCGAGCAGCCCACCGTGCAACCGGTCGCCGCTGCACCCATCCCACCACCCGCCGCGCCGCCGCAGGAGAAGCGCGGCCTGTTCGGCAAGAAACCCAAGAAAGACACCTACCCGCCCCAGAGCCCCCGCGACTCCGCGGACGACGAGAAGGGCCCCCCGTCCCCGTCCTCGGCCACGCACCACGACGCCAGCAGAGACGACGAGTACGCCGGGAAGGAGAAGAAGGAGGTCGTGGATCTGAAGCCGTGCAGCATCACCGAGCTCTTCCGCTTCGCCACCCCCGCGGAGAACGTCGCGAACTGCCTGTCGCTCATCGCCGCCGCCGCCGCCGGCGCTGCCCAGGTGAGTCCCGCGATCGCGCATACGCGCATACACGCCCGTGGATACACGCATAAACGACTGACGCTTATGCCCCCTCCCTCCCACAGCCCCTGATGTCCCTCATCTTCGGCAACCTCACGCAGCAGTTCGTCGTCTTCGGCGAGACGCTCACCGCCGCGCAGGGGGGCGACGCGGCACGCCGCCGCGCGCCTCCCCGGCGTCGTCGCCGCGTTCCGCACGGGCGCCGCCCAGGACGCGTCGTACCTCGTCTACATCGGCGTCGGCATGTTCGCGTGCACGTTCATCTACATGTACACCTGGGTCTACACCGGCGAGGTCGGGAGTAAACGGCTCAGGGAGGGGTACCTGCGCGCGGTGCTGCGGCAGGACGTGGGCTTCTTTGATGGCGTCGGCGCGGGCGAGGTCGCGACCAGGATCATGACCGATACGCGTGAGTAGCTGTCGTAGGCGCCTGATGGACGCATACACGCCTCCCAATCGAACACGGCTGACCGCTTCCCGCAGACCTCGTGCAACAAGGCACCTCCGAAAAGGTCGCGCTCTGCGTCAACTTCCTCGCGGCCTTCGCGACGGGCTTCATCCTCGCGTACATCCGCAACTGGCGCCTCGCGCTCGCGCTCTCCTCCATCCTCCCCTGCATCGCGATCACGGGCACCGTCATGAACAAGGCCGTCTCCGGGTACATGGCGCTCTCCCTGCGGCACGTCTCCGCGGGCGGCACCGTCGCCGAGGAGGTCATCGGCACCATCCGCACGGCGCAGGCGTTCGGCAGCCAGAAGGTGCTCGCGGCGCTGTACGACACGCACGTGGAGGAGAGCCGCAAGGTCGACGCCAAGGCCGCGATCTGGCAGGGCGGCGGGGTCGCGTTCTTCTTCTTCGTCATCTACTCCTCGTACGGGCTCAGCTTCAACTTTGGCGCGACGCTCATCAACGAGGGCCACGGTGCGTCCCCCCCCCCTTCCTTTAATATCATTTTATNGAGTATATGCTGACGAGACGCGCACAGCCACGCCCGGCTCGGTCGTGAACGTCTTCCTCGCGATCCTCATCGGCTCCTTCTCGCTCGCGCTCCTCGCGCCCGAGATGCAGGCCGTCACGCACGCGCGCGGCGCCGCCGCCAAGCTCTACGAGACCATCGACCGCGTGCCCGCCATCGACTCCGCCAGCGCCGCGGGCCTCACCCCGGACAAAGTGGAGGGCCTCATCCGCCTCGAGGGCGTGTCCTTCACGTATCCCAGCCGCCCGACCGTGCCGATCGTGCGCGACCTCAGCATCTCGTTCGCGGCGGGCAAGACCGCCGCGCTCGTCGGCGCGTCGGGCTCGGGCAAGTCGACGATCGTCGCGCTCGTCGAGCGCTTCTACGACCCGCAGGGCGGGCGCGTCACGCTCGACGGGCGCGACGTGCGGGACCTCAACCTCAAGTGGCTGCGCACGCAGATCGGGCTCGTCTCGCAGGAGCCGACGCTGTTCGCGACGACGATCCGCGCGAACGTCGCGCACGGGCTCATCGGGACCGTCCACGAGCACGCGGCGCCGGAGGCGCAGTTCGCGCTGGTGCGGGAGGCGTGTGTGAAGGCGAACGCGGACGGGTTCATCGGGAACATGCCGCTCGGGTACGACACGCTCGTCGGCGAGCGCGGGTTCCTCATGTCCGGCGGGCAGAAGCAGCGCATCGCGATCGCCAGCGCGATCGTGGGCGACCCAAGCGTGCTGCTGCTCGACGAGGCGACGAGCGCGCTCGACACGCAGAGCGAGGGCATCGTGCAGGACGCGCTCGACAAGGCCGCGGCGGGGCGCACGACGATCACGATCGCGCACCGGCTGTCGACGATCAAGCACGCAGAGTGCATCTACGTGATGGGCGAGGGTGTCGTCATCGAGCAGGGCACGCATGCGGAGCTGCTGGCGGACGAGGGTGGCGCGTACTCAAAGCTCGTCCGGGCGCAGAAGCTGCGCGAGCAGAAGGAGGCGCAGGCGGGCGAGGATGCTGGTGATGAGCTGGTGGAGGGCAAGGTCGCGGTGCCCGCGGAGGACATCAAGATCGGGCTGGAGCGCAAGAGCACGACGCAGTCGCTCGCGAGCGCGGTCCTGCAGAAGCGCGGGAAGCTGGGCGCGGGCGACGTCGAGGCGGGCCCCGGGTGGGCGGACGAGGACATGGGCCTGTGGCGCCTCTTCCGCCGGCTCGCGGAGGTCAACCAGGCGGGCTGGAAGAACTACGCGCTCGGCTTCGTCGCGGCGTGCGGTGAGTGCCATCGGTTATTTTCTACTCGCGCGTGCTGACGCGCGCAGTGACGGGCATGGTGTACCCCGCGTTCGGCGTGGTGTACGCCAAGGGCATCAACTCGTTCTCGCAGCTCGACAAGCACACGCGGCAGTTCGAGTCCGACCGCGTCGCGCTGTGGTTCTTCGTCATCGCCATCGGGTCGACGCTCTCCATCGGCATCCAGAACTACCTCTTCGCGGCCGCCGCGGGCGAGCTCTCCGCGAAGCTGCGCGCGCTGTCGTTCCGCGCGATCCTGCGCCAGGACATCGAGTTCTTCGACCGCGAGGAGAACAGCACGGGCAGCCTCACGAGCCGCATCAGCGACAACCCGCAGAAGGTGAACGGGCTCGCGGGCGTCACGCTCGGCGCCATCGTGCAGAGCGTCGCGATCGTCATCGCGGGCAGCGTCCTCGGCCTCATCTTCGTGTGGAAGCTGGGCCTCGTCGGCATCGCGTGCATGCCCCTCGTCATCTCTGCCGGCTATATCCGTCTCGTGAGTGTGCCCGTCGTTGTTTTCGGAGTGATTTTGCTCATGCTCTGTGCAGCGCGTTGTCGTGCTCAAGGACCAGACGAACAAGAAGGAGCACGCGGACTCTGCGCAGCTCGCGTGCGAGGCCGCCGGCGCCATCCGCACCGTCGCCTCGCTCACGCGCGAGGACCAGTGCGTCGCGCAGTACAGCGCGTCGCTCGAGGGCCCCCTCCGGCGCTCGAACCGCACCGCGCTCTGGAGCAACCTGCTCTACTCGCTCTCGCAGTCCATGTCCTTCTTCGTCATCGCGCTCTCGTTCTGGTACGGCTCGCGCCTCATCTCCAACCTCGAGTTCTCGACGTTCGACTTCTTCGTCGGGCTCATGAGCACGGTCTTCGGCACGATCCAGGCGGGCAACGTGTTCTCGTTCGTGCCGGACGTGTCGTCCGCCAAGGGCGCGGGCTCGGACATCTTCCGGCTGCTCGACGCGGTGCCCGAGATCGACGCGGAGTCGGGCGAGGGCAAGCCCGTGCACGTCGAGAACGTGCGCGGGCGCGTGCGCCTGGAGAACGTGCACTTCCGGTACCCCACGCGCCCCGGCGTGCGGGTCCTGCGCGACCTGTCCATCACCGTCGAGCCGGGCACCTACATTGCGCTCGTCGGCGCCAGCGGGTCCGGCAAGAGCACCGTCATCCAGATGATCGAGCGCTTCTACGACCCCCTCGCCGGCAAGATATACGTACGTCCACGCGTTCCCACTTCACGTTCTGTGCTAATGGTGTGCTTGGCAGCTCGACGACGAGCTCATCACGGACCTCAATCTCCAGGAGTACCGCAAGCAGATCGCGCTCGTCTCGCAGGAGCCGACGCTGTACGCCGGCACCGTCCGCTTCAACGTCCTGCTCGGCGCGATCAAGCCCGTCGCGGAGGTGACGCAGGAGGAGATCGAGCAGGCCTGCCGCAACGCGAACATCCTGGACTTTATCCGCTCCCTGCCCGAGTAAGTGTCCAGCTGTCTGCTTTCCGCGCCGATGCTCATCGTGTGTTCAGCGGCTTCGACACCGAGGTTGGAGGCAAGGGCTCGCAGCTGTCTGGGGGCCAGAAACGTGAGTGTCGTCTTTCGATGTGCAGTGCGTGAGGCTTATGGATTGATGCAGAACGTATCGCTATCGCTCGGGCCCTGCTGCGCAACCCCAAGGTCCTTCTTTTGGATGAGGCCACGTCGGCCCTCGACTCGAACTCGGAGAAGGTCGTCCAGGACGCGCTCGACACCGCCGCCAAGGGACGCACCACCATCGCCATTGCCCATCGTCTCTCGACCATCCAGAACGCCGACTGCATGTAAGTGGCATTTCTACAAACGTGTCGGCGACTGTCGCTGATGTCGCTGTTGTCACAGCTACTTCATCAAAGAGGGCACCGTCTGCGAGTCCGGCACACACGACCAGCTCCTCCAACAGCGGGGCGCGTACTACGAGTACGTGCAACTGCAAGCACTGAGCAAGCGGGATTAGATGTCTGCCCTCGCTCGTTTCTCACTCTCATTCTCGTCGCATCCCGGTACATTAGCATGTATAATATCGCGCTTTAGCAGCTTTCCACACGCATACCCTTTCTTGGCATCCTCTCATCGGTTTTATTAGGTCGTTTTCTTCGCTTCGCTACTTGCCCTCCCGTCTTTTACCATCGCATTCTTCTTTAATTACCTAGAATTACCACATGCAATATGAAATGTGTTGACAAAGATTCCAGCCGCCCCGCTCCTACACCTCCAATTCAATGGGACTTCCCTGGGACCTCAGCCACCGAACGTTAAGTACATCTCGCTACTTAGTGTCGCTTCGACATCTTTCGGGTCTTCTGCGGCCATTCCCACAGAAATATTGGCCAAGCAGCCACTCAATATCTCTTAGATATTTCCAGAGAGATGTCCTTGCATGACATCTGAAGGATATCCTCTCCCACAGTGCCCCTCATGCCCATCTGCATTAGAATATGTATAAATACAAGTTACATGACTGACTATCATGACCGGCGGTGTCGGATATTTGCCCTTCACATATCCAGTTGCAATCCTTCCGCATAATAAAAATTTGTGAAAGGATTTGTGATGCTGATATATTCCTTCGCCTAGTTTATATTTGCGACAGAATCTGTGTGGCTCACATATCTTATCTAATCAGTGGTGTATTGCAGATGCCGGATAGCTCCCTGCCCATATGTCGTTACTTCCTTCACACAGTTTCCTCTGATTCCGTTCACTGGCGACCACTTTGCACGAGACAGTAGTATGTATTCACTCCATTATGTACTACTGTAAATATAACATTTTCCGAATTACAAGTCTATTCCAGACTGATATGAACACTTTGGTGTAGATAATCACACAGTCTTGTGACATGTAGCTGACTGATTTTCAAATGCGGCTCAAGCTGCCATTCCTACATTCTGCCGTACTGGAATTGATTTGTGCAAGATGTGGATCAGTGTTGGCATAACTGGTTAGAAATGCCACGAGGCACATCTAGTGTGGCCTTTAGCATGGAACACATCAATGACAAAAAGAGTATCAGCAAAAAAGTCTGGTTCCCGAGTCATGCAATATGGCCCCAGCACGCAAGCAAAATAGTAGACGACAGTTTTGGGTACTTGCGGCCACCGAGTTAGAATGGCAGAAAATATGTCATTCCTGCCTTCACCATGGGGAATGCAGTGGAAGCCATAGTAGATACTGTGAGTGCACCAACTGCACATGATGCCGTCAGTGAGGTGTTGCTCTCCGTACTTCAAATAGAACTTTGAATAGAACTTTGAGCATTTGACTCCACGCTGCCCGCCAGGCTCTTTACGAAGATCATGCTTGAGATTTGGATACCGAGGCCTGTGGTGAATTTGGGCTAAACTGTAAGAACAGCCCGTCTGCAGAGACATTTTGACAGTTAGCATTAATTATGTTAGAAATAAGTGTCAATAAAAACCTTTGACCAGTCTGCATCTGTAGAGTTTGCAGATTCATCGATAGCTGGTGCTTCATACTTGATGATGCTCCAAAGCAGTGCTTCGCTTTGTTCGAGCATCCACTGACAAAGGTGGAGCAAGTTTTTTGGATAAGGTTCTCAGTTGATCTCATGGTGTCGTAGCATTTTGTACAGTGTCGGGATACCGACGAGGTGTGAGGCATTCATAGCTGTTGGATCAGTGATGAATATGCTGAGAGCTTTGAGCGCTGGCTGATTGGACATCTGAAGCGCAGATTCTTCCACACTCAGCTGAAAAGGTCAAACATCAGTATACAACTTGCTATGCAAGCACGAGAGACTAACCTGTATAAACAGTCGGCGGTAAACTGCTGGAGCCTTGTATTCCGCACCCAGTGCCTCAATGCCGAAATGTGCATTGAAAACATCCTTTAAAGACTCATGCAGACGACCCAGTTCATCAGCAACATTTGGAATGGCATCCACACAGTCCAACAGATCTTGACCTGCCCTTTCAGTCCACTCCAGTTCACTATGGTCATCAGTATCCACCCCTTCGTCTGCATGAAGAACAAGAGACCGTCCTGAAATAACCTTCCACACCAATTTCCGTAGCTTCTGATCAGGGATGTACTGCATGTGCGAGCTGTATCAGACATTATCCCGCTGCAGCAAGTGTTCATTTGATATTGTAGGCGGACAGAGGGATGGAAGGAGATGCTTCTGGCTGAACACAAGTGTTATGCCGTCCCAAATAGTGTCCTCAGGAATGGGCCCACAGACTGGACACAACATCTCTGAGTCGAGGTCCTGCAGCCGTGCATACAAGAACCATACACTTCGGAACATCTTTTCCGTTAGAAAAGACTTTTCCGAGTTGTAGTTTGTGTACCGCTGTGAAATGGTGGCCACCCATGCCACAAATGGAGTTTTGGAGGATGTGAAAGTACTGGTACATTCATTGAGTAGGTTATGAGTGCATGGTATATGATTGTTGTAGTTGAAAAGACCGAGCTCCCGAGTTTCGGGCCCGACAAAGCAACAGCGGTTAGGTGGGCAAAGCAGGCATTGCTGTAATTCAATCTCAGCCTCGCGTGTTCCGACCAGACTGTATATGACACATGGCCGACGCTCGGCCTGACACATTGTGGAGTGAGTAGTTGGCGGGTGAAAGAAACATGACCCAGAATTCGTGAATGGAATGTAATTCGGGAGCTGGTGAGATGGACTAGAGCGTGGATACAAGGGGTTGTCACTCGAAAGTGAAGCTCACAGTGGGGCAAGGATGGGAAGATATGAAACTGAATGATCAGCCTGGCGAGCAACATCATAAACTCAAGCTGGGCAAAAGTGTGTAAGCAGATTAGAATAAGTACAAGATAGATGTGACGACTTACCTGACACTAACAGGTCATCATCATCTTCGTGCTCAGGATGCAGCAACAAATCCCTTGCATCGGGATCCCAAAGCAGCAGCTTCTGTAGTTTGTGGCAGGCCATCATGATATGATATGACCACAGCCAGTGCCTTGATCCTTTGTGCAAGACCAAATCCCAAGGCCATCGTTGGGGCTGTTATATGCAACAACGGTGCAGCTCTTCACCAATGTTTGGCTTGAGAATATGACTGAGAACTGATTGAGGAAGCTATCCACGGCCACGGCAGATTGCCGGGAGAACAATATCACAGCTTCATTGTCTGTATCCCTGTGAGTAAGGAATGCGATGAAGAGGCCCAAACAGTGCACCTTTGTGGAAGGTACCTTCCTCTGGTTCCCCTGTCTCATCGAGCTCTTGAGCAAAGCAAACATGCACACATTCTTGGGTTGGGCAGAAGCATACTGCAACCCAATCATCTCCTATATTTTTCCTCTGAAGATGAAACCAGCTGTCCTAGGTGCACATGATTAGTTAGCACAGTGTGTGATTCACATCAAAAATGCCGCGACATACCATTCCTGCATTAGATCATACATCACAACCTTGTACTACATATATTGTCGTAGTGATTTGATAGAAAGACATGCCATCGTTGATGACAAGCTCACAATACTGATCATATGTGTCGCCTTCCAAGTTGGCGGGGGGAAAGGACTCGTTTCCAGCTGCCCCTGCCCAAAAGTCCTCTTCGGCAAGGTTAGACACACATTGTGCCTGTGCACCTACATGTATCGCACACACTAGCCTACATGCATTGCTCGCACCCATCTATGCACATCACACAAGCCCGTCTATGCAACTCATGCACGCCCACCTACACCCACAGCACCCGCCCACCTACACATCAACCTACACATATCACACCCGCCCGTTCACGTATACCGTGCATGCTAACCCATGTACATTGTACCCGCCCATCTACCCGCATCACACACTCCCATCTATGTGCATCACACAAGCCCACCTATGCATGTCACACCCACCCGTCTACACACATCCCACACGTCTGTATACACACATCCCACATGCCCGCCTATGCCCACTGCAGGCTTGGGGCATTGCAAGAGGAGGCCAGCGCTTTTCGCTCCCTGGAACATTACTCAGGTAAGTCAACCTCACAGTGGTCTCAATGTGTGCCACGATATGTCTGGATCCTGCCTGGGAACCCCGCCTGTGGCGTTCACTGAGATCACTGTATGTGCCTTTCATCGAGATCACACTGACATGCCTCCTCTTCTCTTTACAGCGCACAAGACACACCCTCCCCTCGCAGACGAGCATGCAGCACATTTCATCGCCTGTTCTCGCTGAAGCCCCCGCTGTAAGCCTATAGCTTACAGCCACACAAACACACGAGCACATGTTCATACAAACACTAGCAAACATCGTATTAGAGATACAAATCTAACTATGATATCCTTAGCACAACTTGTAGTTTTACATCCACTGCTCCGCTATTCCGAATCCATAACTTTGTTGTGTTTTCTTTCTTCGTTCGATCCTCTCACTCGCTGAAGTGTCCGGAAGCCTACTAGGCTTATACCCGCACAGGCTCTGCATCGGTGCACACTCCATTGTGCCCCACCACACCCATCACCCATTATGGCACCAGGGCAGATGCTCTTCCATCCGCAGCGGCTGAAATCCAGGGCGAGAGCAAGAAGGCGGCTGAATGAGAGGATGCTTGCAGCCCTGCCCTGCACCATACTTCAAGCCCCCCTGCATCCTGTTCCCGCAGACCTGCACATCACCTGGAGTGCCAGGCTCTGCCACTCACTCCCCCTTGCCGCACTTCATTTACCCACACACCCTCTCAGTGTGTCCCCCTGCTGCGCCCCTTTATCCTAATCAGCGAGAAGAAGAACCCCCTCCTTCAGGACATCCTTCTCGTCCTCGAGCTTGTCAGTGAGGTGCTCGCCGCCTGCATCCTCAACAAGCTTTGCGGCCAGCTTCCGGTTGATGCTGTCAAGGCTCCCAGCCTCGGTGACATCTGCAAGGCATCCCTCTCAACCACCATCACAGAGCCAGCAAACTTCCTACTGACGCTGACGCACAAGTTCTTCCCACCACCAACTTTGACCAGGACCTTGGCATCAACACCATCTGCCACATGCTCGCCAGCTCCTCAAGACCAAGCTCCACAAGATTCTGTGCCCCCTGCTGGGTATCCCGATAGTACTAACTGACCATTTCAATTGGTATATGTATACATGAGCACATATGGTACTACAAGTAACTACAAGTAACTACATGAGAGCATATGGTACTATAAGTAACTAATTGCATTCCTCTCTGATGGGAGCTGATTAAGGCATGTTTGCAATGTAGATTAGAATAAGATAAATGAACATACAGTAAATTCAATATGGCCTTCAAGCCCGTCCTCATGAGCCAATTGATCGAAATTAGCCGTGAGCTGCTGAATTTGTTGCAGTTGCTGCATTACCTGAGAGCTGATTGTCGTAAAGCGTGTGCATATTGAGTCCTGTATTGGAGAAAAATTCTGGGCGACAAATAAGCAAGTCTGAGGGTCCATCTTCTGCTTTAGGAAGAGTTCAGAATCACCAAGCTGGTTAGTGGCCATCCAAGTCTTCCAAACATATAGCTCAAAGAGCACGAGGTCCATCTGGCAGCCACAGTGGATGAAACCATCATGTTTTTTGAGCCACTTGTCTTGCATCTCTGACAACATTTCTCCCAATGCGGGCCAACAGTAAGGAACCCTGGTGACCTTGTACACCAAGCTCAACTAAGGGTGTGTACCTTTGCGACAGTTCTCAATATTGTCATGTTTGGTGCAGGTCTTGTTGTTCTTGTTGTGATAAAGGCAAATGATATTACCGTGGCTAGTCCTGAGCATACACTCTGCAACCTCCCGGCTGGTGGTAACGGTATGTGGCAGAAAACCGTGGATATCCTTGACACAACAAGGAAGCCAGGTAGAGATAGTCTTGGAGCCTGGATATCTGATGAATTTGTTGATAATAGCATTACCCGCAGCTAAGTTGAACATATGGGGTTAGTCCTGAGACGAGGCAAGAGGAGACAGAAGACTCACCTGTAGCTGCTTCTTCCACACCATCTCTCACCAGCTCTTCAATTATTTTGGCTTCAGCTTTCTCCTCTTCAACTCTTTCGGCTTCGGCTTTCTCCGCTGGCAATCCCTCCAGATCCTCGGCCAAATTATTTGCACGCTTAATCAGCACTACATCAGAGTCACCGGAGTCATCAGAGTCGGCATTATGTTCGCGCTTGCCACTCGGTTTTACTTCCTCAGGCTCGGGAGAGGCGATATGGTCAATGGCTGCAGGGGAATTCTGTGGAGCAGCCTGGGCGAAAGATTGGGTCAACAACTGTGTCGCCAGCTGCCGTGCTGAAATCTTGTGTGCAGCAACGGCTTCTGGGCCGGCATTAGAAGCGGCTTCATCATTGCGAGCAAGCTGGAGTAAAATCCTCATGTGAGCGAGCTTCTCCATGGCATTGGCTAGTTCTGTGCCCGCGCAACCTTCAGCACCTTTGTGATACATCAGTTTGTGATCATAATGGTAGGGCCCTGTAACTTACCAATTCCACCACCTGATTGTCTCTTTATCGTGTTTTGTAGAACAACCCGCAGGCTCTCGGTGGCACCATCAATCACAAGCTGTTGTGACTGAATATCCATAACAATTTGCTCTTGTTTCAATGCATCAGCTAGGGAAAATATGAAGAGAGAGGGGAGAATTTACCAGAGGTTATAATGTTCATGATAATGGTTGCAAGGGGGGGGGATAAAGAGACAGGAAAAATACTGTTCTCATTTCCCATTACATTTATATACCATCATATGGTTCTCAGAGTCGGATATTGGTTTTGGTGATCAAAAAACAGTCTGTGCAAACCACATCTGGTATTGTGCCTGGCATTCAATTCACATGTGATTGTTGCACCAAGGTATACACTGTTGCGGCCTCGGTAAATTTTAATCTAGAACACTTAGCCATTCAAGTAAACTGGCTCTTTCACATCATTTGAGATCCCTTGAGGCCGGTTCTCAGAAACTAAAATGAAACTGGTTTCTAAAAACCGAAAGTGAGCTATCCGGTAACAGTTCATACAAACTACAGTCTTCCCACGGTCCTTGAAATACCCGCGGTCCTTGAAATATGACATGATTTGAAGCTCTATGTACTTTTGCTTAGTGTTTGCAGTACGATTTATAGTGATGCTATGTAGCGTTCAGAATATCAACTTTTCGGTTTAAAATTTGCAATGAAAATGATGGGAGAGCGTGACATATGAATAAATTTGTACTTAAATCAACTACACTCATGCAATATTTCCCGGGCAGCTCTCATATTGCACAGATGATATTACATATGTATTAGTTCTACCCTCCAAAAATTTCTAAGTGATTCGTTGCATATCGAGTGTGCAACGATGACTGCAAATCCTGGGGCGGACTTTCAGCCACGTGCTTTGCAATGGACACGCTGATTGACGCGTTTTTGCCAGCAAATCACCCACATATACACCTCTTGCTCACTCTATGGTCGGTATTGCTAAATCTGAGCTCCTCAAAGCTGGCATCAAAAGTGCTAAGGTTGATCATGCTAAAAAGGAAGCTGCCGAGCGCTACCGGCTGGAGTGTTTGAAGCCCAGGGGCGAAAGACTCAGTGCCGCCGCCATTGCCGCTGAATATGGCCCCGAAGTCACAGCTACAACTGTATGGAGGCTTTCCAAGGAAGGGACACAGACTATTGCAGATGCCAACCGCAACAACAAAAGCCATATGCGAAGTGGTTGCCGTGCCTTGCTTCATGACTGGCTGCTTGAAATGGCTGATCGGGCACTCCCTGTAACACGCAAACTGCTCATCGAGAAGGCAAACTCTATTATACGAGCCACAGACAACCCCGACCACGATACTGTCAGTGATGCTTGGGTTGACCGCTTTTATGCATCCCCGCTATGCCATGATTTGTCAACACACTGGAGCTCCGAGTTGACCAAAGACCGAGCACGAGCAGTCAATCCCAATACAGTCAGGAGTTGGTTAGAAATGATAAAGAGAGAGGTGGTAGACAAAGGGATACAGCCGGAGAATCAGTACGGATTTGATGAATCCAATTTCATCATGGGCCAGGCACGGAAGGTTCGGGTTACTGGTCGTCGTGGTGCCAAAAACACCTACAGCCAACAAGGCGGAAGCCGTCAAAGTGTGACAGTCATGGTGACCATCTGTGCCGATGGCTCGGCACTCACTCCTACTGCAATTTTCAAGGGCACAAAGCTGCTCAAGCGGTGGGGTGATGTCAATCCTCTGGAGATAAAGTAAGTTTGCAATCTCGAGTCACAAACCAAAAGCTCACCAGTGATATCTAGCATTGCTCGGGCCAAGAAAGGCTACACAAATAAAGAACTCGGTGCCGCTTGGATGCGAGACTTTGATGGACAGACGCACATGAAAAATGATGAACCTCGCGTGCTTTTCCTTGATGGACACAACAGCCATTATTCAAACGCGCTGTTGGACTATGCGACCGAAAATGGCATTCGTGTTCTTGGCTATTGGGCCCGCATGACACATGTGGCTCAAGGGCTTGATGTCGTCTGTTTTGGTGCACTCAAAATTGAATACGGGTTAGCAAGGGATGAATACGAGAGGAGAACGGGACGAGAAATTGATGGCAGTTCATTTCTTCAAGTTTACGCTGAAGCTCACTGCAAGATCTTCACCACTGATCTTGTCAAGAAAGCTTTTGAGAAGACAGGAATCCATCCATGGAATCCAGACGCGATCTCACTCCTAAATCAGGCTCCGAGCCGTGAGCTGTCCACTCAAGAGACCGGGTTTCCTATCCCACAGCCAACACCAGTGAAGAGGATGGTTGATGCAATGCGGATAACCTTAAAACGACAGTGGTCACACAGCTGTCCGCCACGAAACACAACTCACTCCCCAGAAACACCCACCCCACAACAACTTGGACTTTCGACTACCGAGAAAAGCCTCACGGACACCCAATGTGCATCAAAAATCTCTGGATCATTAGCTTCATCATCGGTGTCTTGGCTAGTGTCTGAAACCAACCCCTTCACTTCAATGTCGCGCATTCCCGCACCTGTCTTTGATCATTTACCTGCTGCTAAATCTTGGGACAATATTCTGGCAACTCCACCCGCAGAACGCACTTACAGTGATCTCGAGCTTGAGAACAAGCTGCTTCGGGAGAAGGCCAAGGAGTACAGAGCACATGCCGTGTCGGGGGAAGAGCTGCTGGAAGCTCAGAATTGCCAGATGGTGCTTCAGAACATATACATTGAAGGTGCGAGGCAACAGCTTCATTATCAGGAGCAGAAGAAGCAGAAAGGAGCTACGGAGGCGATTTTGAACACAGAGATGGGGCGGATATTTACGAGTGACGAGTTTCGAGAGGCTGTGCACATGGATGAAGCGAGGCGAGCATCAGAGAAGTCTGCGAAAGATATTAGGAAAGGGAAAAGGGAGTGGAGGGCTAAGGAGAAGGTTGAAATTGAGAAGGAATGGGCCGAGACGAAGAAAGCTTGGGCAGCCAAGAAGGTCATGTTGCAGGCCGAGGGCAAAAAGTCAGGCTGGGGCCGCCAACCAGCCAAGCCAAAACGCGCAACCACACCCGACATGTTTAAGGCTGCCCCTGTAGGAGGTTTCGACGACGATTTTGGGCTTAGTTCAAGTGGTGAGGCTGCGGAGGAGGGAGAGGATGAGGATGAGGCCATGCTCTGACTATTTCTTCATGTTTCATTCATTTTTAATGTGAATCTCCGTTACAGTCCTCGTAATATCATACCCACATTTCTCCTTCACCATATCCCGATTTCAGAATGCAATTCCAAGTCTTGATGGTGTGTATTCAGCCGCCTCGATGGCCTTGAGCGCGGCATTTCAAGGAGACGACACGTGATATTTTGCGTTGAAATGTCGCTCGACGTTTCGGCTCAATTTCACCCCAAATATCTTAAAACAAGTGGATAGGTATATTAAGTAGCCCTAACTACGACGATCTACGAGGTTGCTTCAAGAAAATTGAGTGCAAGTAGGGCGAGCAAGCCGGGGCTCAAAAATGCATTTCAAGGACGTGGGAAGACTGTAGTACTGCCACACTGTTTGCGATCCCTCAAGGCCGGTTGTCAGAAACTGAAATAAAAATGGTGTCTGAAAACTGAAAGTGAGCTATCCGATAACAGTCCACACAAACTGAAACAAAGATAATGAGCTCTGGTTTGCATGTGCTATTTGTGAGCAGCCTGTATGCACTGAATGGATGCCAGCAAAATGGGTTTATACAAACTGAAAAGGGTTAAGTGGTGCTGTGGAACTACAAGGCAGGATGAGAGGTGTCACAAAGCCATATGCAGGTTTTGGTCCATACACACCAAAATGTGAACTTTGGTTGCCAGAAACCAGTAATCTTGAGCGGCAAATATGGTTTCCACACACCAGAGTGACCAACTCACTAGCTTGGAAACTGGAAAGGGTAGACTCAATAGTGGTTTGCAGGCACCATTCCACTAGTAGCATATGGTAAAAGAAATATTATTGGTTCACAGAAACTGTTCAGCCAGCGGTGAACATGTTATGATGAAATGGTGTGAACAGAATACAAGGTAATGCAGTGAGTGTTTTACCGGCATAGCAGCCATCCCCTGCCCTGCAGATGCTTAGGTTACCGTGGCTTTCTGAATCTGTGTAGCTAGAACATTTGACTAAAATCTGCGGACATCACAAATTAGTTCTAATATTTCTAATTTGAGAAGCACTTTTTGGAGATCAACTATCTTTCCGCATATTTTCAACATTTAGAAGGATTGCGGACAAATATGTGATGCCCGCATATTCAACCTCGCCAGTTGTGTCATGATGCCAGTGGATCTCCCTCCCCTGACACATGCTGCACGTTGAACACCGCCCCGGAATCCCACCTTCACTCCGGACCAGACCCCAATGGATTGTGTGCCAATAACAGAGGATGGTTACTGCATTGGCACAAGTAAGTCATTGTCATATGGTTCCATATTTCCTTTCATTTACACATCATGACAGTGCAATACTGGAGCAGCATTGCAGATACAAAGTTCACTTTCGGTCAGTTGCCATCTCTGCTCTTTTACCACACATGTGCCCATGTTCTTGCCATTTTTCCTTCAGTTCGTACACCATGCTTGATTCAGCTGGCTAGGAGGGGTCACCTTTGCTATATATTTAATTCCCTCTCCAGCATATTTATTTCCATGTAGTAGATATTTATGAATATAATCACTTTACTGGTCTCCCATCCATCCTCAAAAGCAACTGGCCAAGAAATGTAAGATAAATAATAGTAATAATGATAATAATAAAGCAAAAGCTGTGGAATAACAGATTTGAGCTGAGATGTCTACAAGATGTCTGGAGAAATGTCTAAAGATTTGAGGGTTGTTGATGGTCAAGATATTGAGGTATTGATATCTGGTGGACATCCCAACAATGTTGGTGAATGTTTTGGTCGGATTGTGTAATGTCTGAGCTGAAGTATCATTTTGACATCGGAAAGCACCAGTGGTGTAGTACTGTACCATTGTTACAGGTAGCATGACTGGCTGTCCAGGTGCAAATTTTGAGTAAATTAAGTGTGGTGCCCCCTTCCAAAAGCACTTAAAAATTATGAACTGAACACTTCTTTACACATACCTTTCTTCTCAACACACATCACAGACTTCCTTTTAAACACATCACTTTTGACACACTTTTTTACACACATGGACAGAACCGCCAACTAAGAAGATGTCCACACACACAGGCAGCCTTAAGATCTCCAAGCCCACACCTTGTTGCCAGACAATATGTCAGGCACAAACAACATTATGTTGCTAGCCTGGCTGGAGACCTTGCTCATGAGCCCAACAAAGACGCTGCAGATCGAGAATTTATGGTTGGAGATGATGCGGGAGCTGTACCAGAGTGAGAGTGTCACAACGAAGAAGCTCACTGCCTGCGAGGGTGAGTAGAGCATGTTGCTCTAGAATGTGGTCCGGTTTGAGGTCTTGAGTGGGCCCTTGAGTGACTTGCTGTACCGCTCAACACACTGGTCCTCACGAGTGAGCAAGGCAACAGTGTGGGTGGCACCAACAGCTTTGCACACAAGCTGGATAGATTCTGTGTGTGCCTTCTTGTTAGGCCCCTCGAAGCTCCCACCTATGTTTGTCCAGAACATTGGCCAAATCTGGGCCTCAAATACACAAGTTTTGGAGCCTCAAATACGCAAAAACGGATAGACATGGTCAGGCTTTTGTGCCACTGCAGTGGAGGCTTAAAAATGCATGCAAATATCATCATCAGTATATGTATGTGTACAATCAATACCCAGAATCCCCCCTTTCCGATGGCATGTTTATTGTACTGAGTAGGTTGGCCTTTTCTTGCTGGTGCCACAAGGAACACAGATAGCTGAAGCTTTGTTCAGCAAATTCCATATCTGTGTCAATTCAAGGCTGATTTCGAAATGGTTCGTGTTGCCGCTGGGTAACAGAGCACCGGACCAACCAAGATGATAAAATTTTGGCATGTTTGGTGAATGCATGAGTGATAGCTTGGTGTGGTTGTGGTGTCGACGGGTAGAGAGTGGCAACTTGTTGACATATAATGAGCATATATGAACTGCTGTGCAACCACTTAGTATCCTTTTTGATGTGGAAAATTTATCAGCAGCTCTTGTGGTTGGAACTTGGAAGCTTGGCAGGTGGCCATTATGAGTCACAATTTTTTTTGAACTTGTTGGCCTCAAATATGCAAACTCCAGACAGAGATGGCCTTGTTTCAGCCAATAGGGTTGTTCACAGTAGACTTATTTTGAGCATTTTGGAGCCATTTGACTCACCATTTGTTTCATGTTCTCACTCAAAATCATGTTGATGGAACTATTAAGGAGATAAATAATCCGCTACTGTGAAACCACCCCCGTTTGAATCTTGTGTAAATGGACTTAGAATTTCCCTCATTTGCCTCATCGAGACCTCGGCACGCTGTCGGCAAGGCCCAAAAATTCAAACTTAGCTCTGCAGCAGCAGTGTGTTGTCACTACGAGTTAGTCAGCACTGCCTCGATCATGCCTACCATACCTCTTTGCTATAGGCTCCTCGACGAGTTAGATGGTATTGAGCATGACACCAAACGAGTACGGCTCCAACGTGAAATTGACAAGCTGACGGAGGACCTCCTTGACACGGAATTCGATCCCATCTACCTACAGCCGAGGAGAAGGAGGATGCGAAGGCCTGGGTTGAGGGAGAGTCATGTGAAGAGTGGCGGGATGGGTTCTTGCTGGTGGATGGTACAAAATTCCCAGTCTTCCAGCGCCCTGGGCTGCACGGGGATGCATGGTACGACAAGAACAAAGATGACTCTTTGGACTGTCAGGTGTGTGTGTGCATTGGCTTCTCAGCTTCGTGTTTGTACTCACTCATAGCTAGTTGGTCATGCTTCCCAGCACCCTCCTGTTTGTAGACTACTCTGTTGGACACACTGGGAGTGTGCACGACTCATGGGCATTCCAAAGTACCTGTGTGCGCCAGGAACATAACCACATTTTTGCACCGGGGGAATGGCTCTGGGCTGACTCAACATACCCTGCCAGCCATGGTGTGTTGCACCCTTCAAGAAGCCAATTTTGCAAGCTCATCATGAAGAGGCTTTTTCGACAGCCCAACAAGTGGTGTGGTACGTCGGCCAGATGGGCCCATGCTTGGGAACCCACATCGTGAATCTGCTCATGGGCGAAGGGGTCGGGTGTGAGGTGCTCGAGGACAAGCTCGTGGGGGAGGCAGAGGCAGAGGGGCTAATTGTACTTAGCATATTGGCCAACCTCTACCGATTATGCTGTAAATTCTTTCGTGTTGTATCCGTAAATGACATCTGTGGAGATAGCACTAAACTATGAGTACAATTTCTAAGCTAATATCTGCCACTATTGTCATAGTCGGTAGGGGGCAAAGCGGGAAAGCCTTCAAAATTCATGTTCTGGTTTGGGAGAGGATTCATGAAGTTGCAGCCCTGTGCGAGTTCAATCTGCATATGCATAAGCCGTTCCTGGTGTTCCTCCACCTCCTTCTGCCTCAAATGCACCTTGTCCTGCATCCTCTCCTTCTGCTGTAGCATGCACTCCTCCACCATGAGACATTCCTTGTCCATATCAGGTTGTGACTCAACTTCGAGCTTCTGCTTTTTCACAGGAAGCTCTGCCATCTTGAAGTCAAGCTTCTTTGACGCAAGCTTGACCATGCTCTTCTCTTGATTCTTGTTTTCCTCTCAAAAGGCTTCAAGTTGTGTTCATTTGTTGGAAGAGTTTGAGACTTTGGTTGACTTCAAATTATAGGGGGGTGCAGGGGCTTCATCAAAGTATCCATTGTCCTGGTTGGTCTGCTCGCTACCAGAATCCCCCTGATCAAATTGGGATGCATGCAGATCCTGATCATCATTGGCTGGGGATATGTTCCCATCATCAATGTCTTGAATTGATTGATGATCTTGATCCTCAGGGTTGCTGCCAACAGCTGTGTCTTGCCCTTGCAAGCCCTTGCCAGACATATAGCATATTGCCTCCCCTGCAAGATCCTGCCCAGGCTCTGAAGATACTGTATGCAGATTTATGTTCGGTAGGGTGCGCCAAAAGCCGTGGAGACAGGACCAGAATGGGAACTCTTTCTCGAGACTTTCTGATTGTGTTCAAAGTTAGTTTTGACATATACAGCTATGACTATCAACATACCTATCTTGTTTGATATATCTGACCCCACAACAACATCTTCCTTTCTCAAGCCAGCTCCAGTTTGGCCCAATTTGGTGTTAAATGTGTGATATTTGCTCTTTAAGCTGGTAGCAAGGCTTATATCAGCATCACAACCAACATCACGAAGGTAAACTCACACAGCAAGCCTGTTTTCGACAGCCTTAGTATACTTGTCGGAGTTGGCTTCGAAATCTTTGCAAACTTCCTCCTTGGTGTCGATTGAAAACACTGCCGTGGCGATGAGAACATACTTCGATTTAGCCCCATTGGCAACACTTTGCTTGTGTTTCTCGGCTTTGGTGTCTTGGCTGGAGTTGGAGAAAAGTTTCTGCCTCTCGACCACGTTCTGCTCGAGCCAGTCTATCAGCCTTTCTGTGCGAGAAAGGTCCTTAGTCCAGCTGATTGGTGGCCCTGAGTCCTTGGCTTTCTTTTTTTTGGTAGAGGAGTCATCGGTTAAACCCGTTAGCAAGCTATCATTGGGTTTGTTCAGTTGTAGAGATAGTCATGGGTCGTTTGCAATCACATTGTTTTTGTTGTGTGCTCCCTTTCCGCCTGCAATTCTCTGTATCTATGGTTCGGGGACCTCTGGATAACAAGGCTAAGCTAGCCAAACTCACTAAAAAAAGGAAGGCTTCCGCAGTCACAGCAGCTCTTGCTGCAGTCACGGTTGCTGGAAAGCATGCACTGCCCTACTATGTGAAAACCCTGAGGAATACTTCCAGGCTCACGGGCCAGCAATGGCTTTCTGAGCTTTTGGAAGGCCACCCCGAACACTTTTATGACTGCATGGGCATGCACAAACATGTCTTTTGTGCTCTTCTGGCTGAGCTATTCACAATTGGATTGCATGACACCCGCTGGGTCTCTGCAGAAGAGCAACTCGCAATTTTCATGCACCTGGCCGTCATGGGAAATGCCCAACAGCATCTAGAAGAGCGCTTTCAGTGCAGCCCATATACATTGTCCAAGTGTGTGGCTTCCTAGATCTTTCAACAACATTGCTTACTGAATCAAATTAGAGCTATCCATCGCATTCTGAACCTCCTCACCTCCAGTGAATTTTACAACTCGTATATTCGACTCCCCACCAGCACAACCCCCCTTGCTTTGGAAATTCATGATGATCTGAAGCTCTATCCTTTCTTCAAAGACTGTATAGGATCTATTGATGGCACACATCTTGATGCCTTTGTACCAGACGAAGAGGTTGCACATTACCGGGATCGAAAAGGCCGGCTCTCCCCGAATTTTCTTGCAGCATGCTCTCAGGACATGCATTTTATGTATATCCTCAGTGGCTGGGAAGGGAGTGCAGCTGACGGCTATATATATGAGGATGCCCGATGAAAGAACCTTCGAGTACCACCCGGAAAGTATTTCTTGGCAGATGCTGGCTTCTCACAGTGTGATACCCTCCTGGTACCATATTGTGGTGAATGCTATCATCTGAAAGAGTATGGTAGGACAGATATTCGGTCAGTATCTGTATCTCCCTGGGTCTGCTGAATTTTCTGGCTCACATGCATCATTTCAGACCACGAAACTATCGCGAACTATTCAATTTATGTCATGCCACTGCAAGAAATGTCATCGAACAGATTTTTGGTGTGGTCAAGAGGCAATTTCGGCTACAGGTAGTTGCACCAGAGCACACCCTTGGAACTCAAGCACAGATGGTACCCGCACTTTGTGTTTTGCACAACTTCATTTGTGTCCATGATGTTGATGATCTGCCTACTCTTAGAGACAACTTCCAAAGCTGTGTCACCCAATGTACAGTTCATGCCGACAGTCTTGAAGGATTGGGTGGGGACATTTCCACTGCTGAGAAAAGAAGGGCAACTGAGGCCAGGGATACTATTGCGAAAGAGATGTGGGATAGTTATCAGAGATATTTAAATGACCATGGCGGAAATAATTGATAGGTAGATCTAGCAAACCAAAGGTAAAATTATATCAAAGGTTAGGAATTGGGGAATAGTAACATAGATATGAGCGGGATCAAGCATCCGTAATTTCAGCCTGAATGTAGCGGGTACGGGTGGACTTGTTTTGAATAGACATGTAAGAGTCAGCAATAGCAGTATGACGTGAAAACAAACGGATAGCCTGAACCTGCTCATTCTCTGACAGATCAGCATCCTTGTCTAGAAGAGTGATTGCAGCTTGACGGCGCCGGGGTGATGCTAGTGCCCCATCTCCTGCTGTGAAGCTGTCCGCCAAGTTGTTGATGGCCCCCGCAAGGGAGAACATGCCATCAGTTCCCGTGCGACCTGAGCGGTGACGTTTGGCATCACTGGTCCCCAGAGTGTCCAAAGCCGAGCACTTCCGACCAGAACAAGGAGTCGGAGTCATTGGCATCTACAAGCCGCCAAAGTGAGTCTCATGTCCGGGCTAACTTGCAACTGTAAACTGACCTGCACTTCATCATCAGACTTGGTGACATCCTCCGCCCCACTTGCTTCCAACACATCATCATCATCATCATCGGGACTAGCCACGTCTATGACATCAAAGTTAGCACCTGCATTGGCGGAAGCAGGGACAGGGGCTGAGCCGGCACTAAATGAGTTGCTGCCGTTCGCAATGATGCCATGGACTAAAAGTTGAAGGTGGTCAAAAAAGGGGAAGCCCTTCGGCTTGAATGGGACTGCCTTCTGATGAGACTGGTACAAAATGTGATCAATATACAGGAGGAATAGTGAAGATTGGGTTACATACAGCAATGTAGGTCTCCCAAACATCTTCTGGGGCTGTAGCTATCTTCAAGGTATCATCCCATCCAAAGCCCAACTGCTCTCTGATAGCCTTGACAATAGAATACTCCTTTTTGATCTGGCAGTGAAAAGTCATTAGCTACCAACTCTGATCTCTGTTTATGCTGTACTCACCTTCTTGTAATGCTCCTGGCAAGACGATTTGCTCTTGGCAACACCCCCACTCTTGGTCTCAATACCCTTCAAAGCTGCAGCACAAGCCACCCAAGAGAGAGGCTTGAAGCCCGAATCTGATTGATGCCTGGCCTCTCTCTCCTTCACCAAGGCCTTGATAAGCACAGCATCATCAGCAGACTTCCAGACGGCCTTGGAGGGGACTTTCTTCTTTTGTGATTTGCCCTTTGAAGTAGAGACAGTAGTTGTAGCATTGGTAGCATCAGGAATTGGAGTCGGAAGTGGAGAGTTTTCTTTGTCACTGGCAGTACCATTGGCAAAGTTAGAAATAACTGGTAGAGGCATGTTGATAGCAGATGTTCAGGGTGTTGTAATGTTGTTAAATGAGTGTGGACTTGGGCAATAGTGCAAGGGCAAACAAAGGTAGGACAATCCAAGGACAATCTGACACCGAGGACAAGCAAACCTGGGAAAATCAAGCCTGTTTGCCGAGCACGTCAAACAGGAGGGTCAAATTAGGCTAACTATGTACAAAAACCCAGGACACATTTTCGCAGCAATTTTGCAGGTAAACCCGTAGTTGTGAAACATGCCCGTTTTGCCGAGCGGGGCCTAAGTGGGAGCTTCCGGGGGCCTTCCTGGTCTGGTCCTTGAGCACAATAAAGCACCGTATGGAGGGATAAGCAAGCATTTTGCAGAGATAGTGTGCACTCACGAGATGGATGTACCCAGGATATACCCAGTGTGCAGATGAGCTTCAAATATGTGCCACCTTTGTCGGAAACAGCATGTGGTTGTGTTTTTCTGGAATGTCTGACATGTGTGTTTTTGGAAGAGTCCAGATGCATGTATTATTCCAGCCACATGAGTATGTGTGTTTTGTGAGAAAAAATTAGCAACATGTGTGATTCACTGGTTTTTTGACATGTGTAAACACAGCTGATTTATTGGACACTATAACACCCACAATTT
Organism: Athelia psychrophila; assembly: GCA_001630335.1. Taxonomy (NCBI): domain Eukaryota; kingdom Fungi; phylum Basidiomycota; class Agaricomycetes; order Atheliales; family Atheliaceae; genus Athelia; species Athelia psychrophila. The sequence continues at coordinate 30,028 of KV417763.1, forward strand.
TGACATAGGCTCATATATAATTACCTTGTATGCAACTGAGATAATATAAATAATTACATGATACACAATTTGAGAGAGAATATGATTAATTGCATAGTATGCAATTGAGAAAGAGTGTAAATAATTAGGAATGCCAAATCAGGATGTCCCAATATAGGGCCCACCCATATCCACTGCCAGCCTCAGGATCAATTGGTAGGTGGTGGCAATCCCATTTTACCAGCCACCCATATCCATTTTGGGCCAGCCACCCACAATTGGGGCACACACCAACAGCCTGGCTTAATTAATTATGGACTACAGCAAGCTCCTGGCATAATAGATAAATTGCCCAGCTATTAGCTGTAGAATAATATATTAAATGCCCAGCTATAGCTGGGTTCCATTCATTTCGCTTTTCTGGACATTACTGTGCAATAATTAATTATGTATGCTAGGTCCACTGGGTTAGCGGCGAGGATAATGGTACGGCTAATGTGCTTAATCGTTGACCAGATGGTGGCTGCAACATCGAAGTCCAGTGCCCCGAGGTTGTGCGTTGTTGAGTGCTTGTGAATATTGCACTCGTCGAGCATGAGGGCTAGAGGAGATGTCTGGCTGATGTGCATTTTGACGAAATTGTAGTAGTTGAGCTGGGGAAACACCCTTGGAATAACCAGGCTGCTGGATACGGTGGAGGCGACGGCGACAGATAGGGAGGTATTCATGATTGGAATGGGATGGATAAAGAAAATGCAAGCTATATCTTGTAGCAGCGGGTAGTCTGAGTGAACAATAATTGATTAGGAGGTGCTCTCTTTTTTATAGAAAAACAAACCCTTGTTTTTGAGTGTGCATGCGGAAGCAAGGGGTGGGAAAAGGTAGGTTGAGATGAATGTGATAATACTGAAGTGATTGCCGCAGTATTTAAGGCCTTTATGTTTGCTGGCTTGTGAGCATGCTTTGCTGTGAGCTTTTATGAACTTGATGTGGTGGCGTTGAATTGAAGCGGCCACATGTATGCATGTATGTACTATTTCTCAATTGAGTGTATGTTCCAGTGCTTTCTTCCCCACCTGCTTCCTTCCATCAGGTACCGCGCACCCACAGGTCCGTAGTTCCCTCCTTTGCTTAATTCAGTATTGTTCTGGCTCTTTTGGAGCATGTGTGCTTGCCAGCTTTGCAGAATATCTGGTGCCTTCTTTAGTTGGACAGCTGTCTTCCACTCGTCGTGATCCTCATTGTAATGCTCAAAACGAATCAAGTACTCAGTGATCAGCCATCTGTTCCTTCCGGGCTTCTTTCTCTCACTTATTATTCTGTTGACTCTGAATGATGCACAATTCAGACTGCGGTGTGGTCTAGCACCCAGTTCTTCCGGTGACACTACATATCTTTTGAGGTGTGCTATGTTGATAACTGGGTGCATGCTGTATGACACAGGCATCCTTAATCTATAAGCTACAGGGCTTATTTTAGCGATGATCTCGAAAGGGGTAGTTTCTTTCCTCATCCTTTCCCCGTTTTCAGTAGTTGTAGTGAATGAGGATTAATTAATACTTTATCACCGGCCTGGAATTCAGTGATTAGTCGTCCATCATTGTAAGCTTTACTTTGGTGATATTGTCCCAAGGTTAGGGCTTCCTGAGCGCCATGTCGATCTGCTATGTAGCTTTCCACCATATCTTCAACATCTGTGACGTTGCCAGTGCTTATCTTATCGAGCGCATTGGTGGTGTCGGATCAGGGCTGTGCAGAATTGTTGATCCTGTCGTCGGTAAATAGCCGTGCAGGAGATAAGATGGAGTGTACCCTGTGGCTATATGCAGGGTTGAATTGTATGACAACACAAGCATATCTAGGTGTGAGGCCCAGTCGTCTCGACTCAGGCAATGTATGCATGTAGCGAGATCTCTAAGCCTTGATTTAGGACTTCTGTTTGTCCATCTGCTTGGGGATGATATGAGGTAGTTAGGGATTTCTTCATTCCCATCTGTTTGCAAATGGCGTCCCAGAATGTGCCTCTCCATCTAGTGTCTCGGTCAGTAATTACCTGTTGGGGAATTCCAAACTGACTGATCACATGTTTGAAAAATAAGCGAGCCATGTCCTCCTTGTTTACTGTCACAGTGGTGGGCATGAATATGGCGTACTTGGTGAGTTTGTCAACTATTACTAGAATGTTGTTGTAACCTTCCGAAGTAGGTAGTTCTGGAATGAAATCCATAGAGACGACCTCAAACGGTTGAGAAGGAATTGGAATAAGTTGGAGTAATCCTATGGGAGCGTGGTGGTGTGGTTTGGATTTTTGGCATATGTCACAGCTCTCGGTGCATTTCTTAATATCTCTTGACATTTTAGGCCAGTAGTAGACTGAAGCTATTTGGTTGTAAGTTTTAGCATAACTGCTGTGCACCGCTTCTGAAACTGAGTCATGTACTTCACATATTAAGTTTAGTTGTAGCTCACTTGGTATGCACAGTCGTAAATTTCTGTTCCAGTCCTTAAAATATAGTAATCTGTTGCTGTGGTACTGGTATTGGGGAAATTCACCTGGTTCTGAGCTTTGTACCACATATAGCACTTTGCTCCTATGCTGATTGGTCATATATACGCCTTTCCAGCTCTCCAGTTCATCAGAAGTGATGCTTGTTATCACTGCATATGAGGTGGACATGATGTAATTAGATAGTGTGATGTCCCCCATGTTCGCAACTCTACAGTGTCGTGCATTGAGCAAGAATGATCTGCAGAGGTGCTTTCTTCAGCACGGACAAAGTTGTTGGCAACCACAAGCAGTTTTTCTTCAAATTTCTCTCCTAGCTGGCTGTACATGCTCTCTAACGGATCATCCTCAATGCCCAAGGATATAGCCTGAGTCGCGTCGACGGTCAGGCTATTATGAACTGGTACCCGGTGCTGCAAACACGAAATGGGGTCAACATTGGAGTGTACCCGGCCTGCGCGGTGCACAAGCTTGAGGTTTGGGTAAGCCGAAAACACGGTGCCCCATATTAGTAACCTGTGATTCACGTTTTGAAAAGTTTTACCACAAGTCAGAGCTGCGTGGTCCGTGATGGCTAGAATTGTCTCGCCTTCGATGAAAGTTTGAAATTTGATAAGTCCTTCTTTCAGAGCTAATGCTTCCCTCTTGGTGGGTGAATAATTTCGTTCCACAGGCTTCAAGACTCTTGACCAGTAAGCAATGACTCTTTCAATATGTACCCAGGTCTCATCTAGTGTGGTGCCCCATTCTTCGCTGGGAGGTATGTCATTGTCAGCCTTTGATATCCAAATTACGAGAGTAGGTACTGGTAACTTGTCGTGGAATGCTTTCTTGCATCGTTCATATGCCTTCGTCCCACATAGATCATGCGTAGATCATGCAGTTGTATGTGTTGGACTTGCTGGAGTATGGCGGCCAGGCCGAAATCACATGTGTTGGAGTATAATCGGTAAGGTTTTCCATGTATCGTGTATCCTTGTACTGGAGCATTTATCAAGACCTGTTTACAAAGCTCGAAAGCCTCATTGTGCAGGTCAGTCCAATCCCATTTGATACCTTTGCGTAGTAGCACGAATAATGGGGCTGCTATCCATGCATAGAATGGAATATATACAGAGAAATAAACCATCATCCCCAGGAATATTTGTAAATCATGAGGATTCTTTGGCTCTTCCAGCTGTACTATGGTGTTGACCTTTTCTTGATGTGTGGATAGGCCTAATCACAAGACTTTTTGTCCTAATAATAGCAGTCACTGATAGCTGAAGTGACATTTCGTGGTGGCAAGAGTTATTCCTGTCTCAGTGATTGCCTTAAAAACTTTATCCAGATGTGTTAGATGGTCCTCAAAGGTCAGTGAGAACACTACTATATCATCTATGTAGACTAAGGCGAAAATACACAAGAATAGAGTGAGAGCATTCTGCATAATTCGATGAAAAATGGTGGGTCCGTTCTTATAGCCGAAAGGCATTCAAACGAATTGCCACAGACCGTGATGTGTCCGGAAAGCTAACTTGCCTCGTTCTTTGGGATCGATTTATATCTGGTTAAATCCTGCTAGTGCAACGAGCGTAGTCAGCCATTGGCTGCCGACCAGTGCTTGAATGATATCTTCCTGCCTGGGAAGCGGGAATTCATCGGATATCACTTGATCATTGAGTTTTATGTAATTTACCACCATGTGTGGCTTGCTGTTGCGATAGACTATAAAGGCGGGGGCTCCCCAAGGGCTCTTGGAGGGCTCAATTACTCCTAGTGCAATCCATTTGTCCATCTGGGCATCCATAACTTCACGCTTCACTGGTGAAGTTGGAAATGGTGGCAGTGATACTTCTTTGGCGCCCGGCTTCATCGGTATCTAACCCGAGCATCTAGATGGCCTAATCACCCGTCAAGTCTGAATGCCAACTGATTCTGAAGAATTACCTTTTCTATCAGTTTCCTTTTGTTGGGTGGCAATTCTGGATTGATGTCCAGTTCTTTCAAGACGTTAGCACTGTTGACATCCTCTTCTGAGACTTCTGCAACTTTTGGTCCCCCTTCGACTGGTGGCTCCACAAGTGTGTCTTCTTCTAAGAACCAAGAGGGTGTGTCGCCAAATACCTATTTGGCTTTGCTCTGTGCTGTCTGTGCTTTAGGGCTCCTGATCTCTGTGATTTTCTTTATCATGGAAGTGCGGGTTTCCATGCGTGTCAGGTCTTCCCGTGTGTATTTATCCTTGTGATCGAGCCATGCTCTTGGATTTCGAGCTGTACCCAACACTTGTTCTGGTTGGATTGTGATATTACTGGTGGAGAAGTTGGCTATGTGGAGTTTAGTGTGGTCCTTGCTGATGAAAGAATCGGGAGCGGCATACATGTCCTCAGTGTTGTGGTGAGTTGTAAATACTTTCTCAACATAGATGAATTCCTGATTGTGGGGGAAATTCATGAGCACAGGTACAGCTACACAGGTTTCTGGAGCTATGATTATGCGCGCTGCTGAGCGCACATTGGGGTCAGAAGCTTGAAAACACTGTCTTTTTCTTGAACTTCTGATTGTGTCAGTGAGTAGATTTCTTGGACTGAACACCTGGGAACATATGCATTACTTTTACTTTGAAGGCGTGGCTGTCTTCATTTGTCAGGGTTCCCGAGGTAGAGTTTTCTACTTTAATCTGAGAGCCGGAATCACTGATTTCGAGGTAGGTATCCCTGTTCTTGTGTACTAAGATAATGAATATTGATCTGCGAAGTCATTGCCAATAATTATAGGACTGGATATTTTTTCACAATGTAAGCATCCACATTAATTTTCACAGGTCCTAAATGTGGGTGAAAGTAGATATCCAAGTTCACATGGCCCGAGATGGATGTGTTCCCAGTTACTTAGACTAAGTTGATCTTTTGTCCTGTTTTTACCGGTGGTGTGTTGCTTAGCTCACTCAAGAATTTATGAGAGATCAGGGTGATGTCAGATCCAGAGTCTATGATTGCGGATGCTGGATTGTCGGTAGTGGAATTGATGGTGGCGGTTACTTCAGTTACTCGAGAGCCCAGGAACAAGCATCCATCGGGTCTCAACATGATTATTTTGAGCTCGATAACAGGTTTCGGAGCTCCTGAGACGTGTAGTATGGTATGTTGTACCTTGTTGATGTTGCGAGCAAGACACTGTCAACTGTGGCGGTTCAGCGGTGGCTTAGAGCGCTTAGGAGGCTTAGACAGGTTCTCGATGAAGTCTATCTTGCTGGAAAACATAGAAGGTGGGTATGTATTTAATGTATTCCTGAATTCATTGTTAGTTGGAAATGAGGGTTCTTTCAGCCTTCCTTCTGGGTCAGACATTGCATCATTGCAATTTACAGTTGTCTCTTGGCTAAGAGACTGTATTTCTGAAGCCGGAAGGACATTTAAAAATCCTGTTCATTGTCAGACCCGTAGTATAGCTCATCATACTGATCTTGAGGTTTGGCGCTGTCTTCTTGTATTTCTATGAAATTGGTGCGCACACAGTGCTTGCCTTGCTGGGCATGTTTGCATTCTTTATCCCAATGCTTACCGCTACCACAGTGTTGGCAAGCTTGTGCTCCAATAGATTCAAGTGTCTTGTTCCGCCAGACATTGCTGTCGTCCTTCGGATATTCAGGTGGCGGCATGTCTTTAGACCAGCCGACCAGATTAGTTTGAGCGTTGTGGCAGAGTGCTGTGCACCCTCGGTGGGCAAGAGGTCAGGGTTCAGCATCGGACATCAGACAGGTGGAGTACAAGTAGCATACTTGTACAACGTGATCTGCAGCCAAACCATCACCATGTCCCACCACATGCACACCTGACCGACCGACGACTGTCCTGGGCCATTGCCACCCAGTTCAGCATGATCACACTGGAAATTGCCTCCATTGGGAGTATATGCGGGCCGAGAATTAGAATTCGAGTTTGCGGAGTTGTGATTGTAGATGACTGATGCGTGGATTAAGTTTTCCTCGTGATATTTCACGGTGTTCTGGAATTCCACTATAGTGTTGCAAAATTGTGGTTGGAGGATAGGGCTCCAAGAGCTGGGGGCTTCATTCTTAATTTGTTGAATGGTCTCTGTGTCGCTCCAATAATATATGATTCAAAGTAGATCCAGCTTGTGTACTACATGTGCACTAGGTAATTCGTGGGAATGAGCTACTTCACAGAATTGAGCAAGGTTAGCATGAATCTTCTGCCTTTCCAACCATTGCAGGTTCATCCAGTAGTTATGCATTGCTACTTTCAGTGTGGTCCAAGATTTCTCCATAGCTTCTCAGTGCGTGGATGGAATCAACCAGTACCAGGTATCCACAAGCCTAGTGAAGCGTCCTAGCACAATATTTCCTAATTCATAGTGGATGTCCTCAGATCGGCATGATAATGTGTTTATTTTATCCATCCATCGAGCAAGAATGTCGACGTTGCCATCCCATTGCGGAACCAACTCGGGTTTGAGTCTGAGGCCGAAATGAAGGTGACTAGAGGTGGTAGAAGGTTTTTGAACACCCGGAGCGCCTGCAGCAGCAGCGTAGGCAGATCGATCTGCAGCATAAGCTGATCAATTGTGTTACGACGTGTATTCGTAGTCGTTCCCAGATGGGCCTTTATAGTAGGGTTGCGCGGATAGCGATGTAGTGAGTGATCAACCCTTGTGGTTGAGAGCGAATACAGGTCACTTGAGACAAAGGTTAGATAATATTAAAGAGTTGTAAGTGAGACTGTACCTTGAGACAAAGAGGATAAGCTAAGGTCTCAAGGCCAGCGAAGCTGTTTACTTGTACTAACTGTAATCTAATCGTACTGATGATCCGGGGCCCTAAGGGTAAGCGTATATGACGTTAAGGGGCCCAGGGAGTCATAGATGCGTATGTAAAGATCCGTTGATAATGGAACGACGCGTGGATAGATATGCGACGTGTGAAGGTTGTGTTGATGAACACGGAGTAACGTCGGTACGTGTCGTGGGTGAAGTAATTCCGTGATAGAATAGAATGTGATGGAATGGTGTGGAAGGATGTGGAACGATATGGAATTGGATGGAATGGGTTGGACATGTGACAGGTAGATAGGGGCAACTCGTGACAAATTGGGGTGTCAGTTCGGCGGATGTCTAGATCCGCGACCTCTGTTTGATCCAGATCTTCGGTAACTCGGACTGTCAGAGTCAGAATCATCATCACTAGGATCTGGAGCGCTGTCGAAGTGGCTAAACCCTTCGGGGCGGTGCTTTTGTGTCCTAGACGCTGGTGTGTGATAGTTTGAAGGATAACTGGGCTCATCATCCGAGCTTAATGAAGGCGGTGGAGCAGTAGGTCTACTTCTAGCTGAAAGTCCACCTTTAATTATGTTACCTAGAAAGGCACTGTTACCTCCGGCGGCAGGACTTCCACCAGTGTCAAAATGTAGCTATTGAGGCTTGCATTGGGGATTTGCCGAGATAGATCTGAAATGGGAATAAGGTAATTCTACACCGGGTCCAGGAGTAGGAGGAACCGGAATAGGATCATGATCATCGAAACGGCCAGGACAAAGCGGAGCTACTTTTCCGATGAAGTCCTCGACATCTTTACGGTAACATGTAGCTATAATTTTGAATTCCTCCGGGTACCACCATTCGGTTAACTCATTTCAGGGCCCCATTGTGGTAATGCAGGGAAAGGTAAACCTTGAAGGATAAAAGTGTTGCAATATGAATTCACCATTTCCCCTATGTACCTTCCTAATGCTTGCATGCACTTCAAGTGAGGTTTAATAGCCATTATAATGCCTTCTTTCTGCACTACTTCCATCGTAAGAAAGGTCATTTCTGATAGGTCTAGGACCTTCCTAACTGTAGGCTTATGTTTGAATGTGCGAGTTAAAGTAATGAACTCGGGTTCAGTGTTGGGGTCATTCCTCCACGTGTTACCTAACTGTAAGCAGGATTGAATCCTCAATTTATCTTTATATACCAACCCAACACCGTTTACACCTATTAGACCAGGAAATTGAGCGTGGCCCAGGTACTGATGTGATGTTCCTCTAGTTTTGTGTCGGTATTGAATAACGAGCCTACCAAATCGACTTCTGATAGTACTTCATCAAAATAGTCTTCTGCTAGAGATGGGTAAGGAATGTTTGCAGGTTCTGTGGTGGCTGGTACTTCTATTTCTCCCTCAATGCTTGCACCGCCAGCAGCTGTGTTAGCTGCATTGGCAGGATCAGTGTTTTCTATGGAAGCCATGTTGTGTGTAGGAATAGGGTTTTAGGGATATGTGTTGGGTTCGTTGTAAACTGATAGAGTAAAACTAATTTGCATGAACAGTTCTAATTTGTATGGTCAGTTGTCCGGATTTGTCCACCAATGTTACGAATCTGGTAATTCGTAGATGCTTAGCTAAGTGTAGCTAGTGTGAGAGCAGATTATGAATGTGATCTAAGATGAGTTTGGTATCTCGGTTGGAGATAATAGTGTGTGATGCTGAGGATGCTGTGTGTCATGTGTGATAAGTTCAAGAGTGTTTAGTGCTGTCAACTGTAGTTCAACGAAGTAGATAAACGATGTTCTAGATAACATAGAGTGCTTCTTATTATTCTACTTTGCAGTGAATGTGTAGGATCGAGCACGGAGCTTCAAATGTATGATAAGAAATGTAAGTCGTGCAGAGTCAAGTCCATACACGAGTTCACATGTTGTAACTAAAACAGATGTTAATCTGTAAGTCAAGTTTAGGTTGTTAAAAGCGATGGTATTTTGAGTAGTTTACTGAGCTCTATTTATACTGTTCTGTGTCTACAGTTCGAGTCATTGTTATGAGTCAAACTTAAGTTCTTGATGGTTTGGCTGTCTTCCGGGATCGCCGGAATGCTTCTCGGTGATACGAGTTCGTTCACTGCTCATTCTCGAACCTTCTGAGAAGGTGAGTGAAGTTTCTTAAATATAATATGAACTGGTAGTTACACACATTGGTTTGTAACTAATATTTTAAGTAGGTAAGTGCTACACCGCTGTTTGGCTGAGGGGTAGATCTCAGGCCTTAGAGGCACCCGATCCGGGGTGTGGGAACTATCCAAATCGAAGGTCTAATCCAGCCCATATCCATGTGACTGAGTAAATGTAAGTTCAATGTACGTCAATTGACCATGGCTCAATGACCGCCGGACCTTGATATGGGGTGGCATTCAAGGTCGTTACAACATGTGTTTATGGGTCCGACCAAGCATGTGTTTCCCTCTCAGCTCTGGTTTGCGCTTATTGCAATATTGACCTGATCATGCAGTTGAACAGATTATAGGGAAACAATGTATTGATCGCATATCAGAGTAGTATAGATATTCAGGAATGTAATGTAATTGAGATCAAGCCCCAGGAGGCCTGTCAGTCTACTGAAAGTCCTCAGGATGTGGCAAGAGTTGCAACAGTGCCCTCCATGCTATTCTGCCAATCAGGTACCTCAGAATCTTCATACACTTGATGGGCGACATCATCTACGGAGTATTTATTCATGTTGGCCTCCAAGATCCTTGCAAAAAATCTGAGCGGACTATGTAAGTGCAATGATTCATAAAGTCAGATCATCGCCACTCACGTTGCCTGGTCAACCTTCATTTTAAGGGTCTCTCACACACCTTTCAGTTCCTTGTCCACGTACTCCCAGAATGTACCTTTCTTCCCACCACTCTGTAACTGCCAAGTTGCACAACATTCTCGCAAAAATGCCATCCTGCCCCAGTGCGCTGATTTGGGATGGATGTCATAGATCAAAAGATTGTCTACCAAACTGTATATATCCAGCTGGTTCTTGATTGATTGTTCAATCTGTCGGTTGTCTCGTGTAAGTAGCATTCATAGCAATATAAGCAAGCCACATACCTTGCTCTTCATGTTAGACCGCTGTTGGGTGAGTTCATTGCTGACTTCCGTTGTGAAAGCACTCCAGTCAACGATATCCTGACGCGAGGCAGCTGTGAGCCCCAGAAGATTGAGATTCTTTTCAAAGTGTGCCTGGAAGGAAATAATCAGCGGGCTTTGCAAGATCGAGAATTGAAAAGCACAAGCCGTCATCTGCTTATGGGCACCTACAACATATGCACCAGTGTTTGGTGCCAAGAGCGCTGCAGCGACATTGTGTCTCAATCGTTTCTGAAAAGGACAGGACCTCAACTATTAGACTTCTTATGTGCTCGAGAACCAAAACAAATGCTCACCGAAAAGTCAGGATGTCTTTGAATTAGTTTCCCGACATGATTGTTCATCGCATTCTCAAGCTTGAACATGTGAGCTCGATTAAATAGTAACATCTCCAGCAGAGGCATCTGGGTGCAGGATGTCAGCTTCGACAACAGGCCCATGAAGGAAAGAACAGACTTCGGCCATCTTGACCAGTTCTTCCGACTGAGTGCTCAACAGTTTGAGGTCCATAGTGGTACGGGTTGTGAATGCTCGCAGCTGGTGTGCCGTGGAACCAGTTCGTGGTTGGTCATGATCACTGCCCCGGCTGCGACGTGTTCCTGCAAGAGTCAATGCGGCACCTGATGTGGATCTCGAGTGTGAGTATTCTCTTGAGTGTGAATGAGGGTGGTCATGTCCTTGAAAGACTGGTTCCAATGAAGCCTGGCGACTTGACAAAGAAGATCCGTCAACAGGGGAGTGGGCACGGCTTGGCAGGCCATCAGCATTCAAGAGTGTGCGAGAGGTCTCGTCTTGCATGTCCTCCATCCGCATATCAAACGAGTGGTGAGCTTGAGTACTTGCGTCATATCCAAAGTCCTGGCCACTTCGCTGGACATTTGGTGGAGTACCAACTTGCCCACTCACAAGTGCAGCACTGAAGCTGCTTTCAGCAGGTGACCCTGGTTGCGGGATGGGATTATAGGGAGGAAAGACAAAGGGTTGGGGATGATTCACTGAACCAGTGCCAGGGCCAAAACGAGTGAGGAGTCCAGATGATGACATGGTAAAGAAAGTGTGAGCTGGCACTGGGCAGTCTGAGTGGATCCCGTGGACAGACTCCGGTGCAACTCCAATGAGACACTCTTCACCGCCACAAAACCTTGTCATCTGGGCAGTTACAATGATGCTCAAGCTGCATGATTTCCTGAGGTTTTGGTGCTGGCACGTCTCTGTTTGCGTGGGGGTGATGGCTGCTGAGTGGTGGATTGTGGTGAAGTCATCATTGTGGCGGTAGCTGCCGAGGTTGTCAAAGTTTCTGGATGGTCTGATGGTCTGGTCGTGGTGGCCCGAGGTTTTGACTTTGCTGGATGTCGCTTTCTGGGACCATGTGGTTGAGGCTGAGGGTCTAACATTGAAGATGTAATGACTTCAATTGACGGTGATGGTGGTGGCGGCATGCTACCAAGCTCATACTCGCTTGGAGCATCAGCCACAGCTGTGATGGCCGAAGGATCCTCAAGCAAAGCTTCAAGGTCATCAAGCCCAGCTGTCTGGGCATGTCTGGCATCCTCTGCAGCCTTGCGAGCTCTTGTCTCCCGGGAAAACTTCTTCTGCAATGCCTGGTCTTGTAGTTCAGTGGCGGCCTCATTTCGCAAGGAAACACGGTTGAGCCCGGGATCAGGAGGTTTGGAAAGAGAAGGCAGGATAGCACAGCGGATATGGGAATGGTTATGAAGTGCATGCATGTTGAGAATAAAGTTGTGGCTATCAGTGTGCCGCACAATTGATCGCAAGTGTGTCGTTTGTTCCCGCTCCTGCCAGAGAAATTCAGAGCCAGTAGCTTGACATCCCCCGGAGAAGCAATCATGCTGAACATTCACAACACATATGATGGCCTGAATCACCAAATTATCAATATAAACTCAAGGTTCTATCAATGTCTCTTACCAAGGGTATCAGGACATGGTGCAATAAACTTTCGGAAAGTGTTGGCATTTGAAGGTGGGAGTGCAGAGTTTTCCCGAGATCGAAAATATTTATTGTCACCAATGCCGATTTGAGGGACTTGTCGCAAAGAATCTCTACAATCCTTGCAAATCTGTGAGGAGAGAACTCGCCCTGTGTGGTGTATGCGCCAGTCAGAAAATTGATGCAAAAGATGGAAGGAGAGCACATACACCTTCGACTAAACAAATGATCATGTCACCGACATTTGCCGTGTCGCCAGCAACAGTTATGATTGATGCTGCCTTGGTCCATGTGCCAGATTAATTTTTTTTGGGGTACAGACATGAAACATGCACTTGGCCTGCAATGGTTTGAGACCACGGTATCATAGGCCTGCCGCTGCTTGTTGAAGGTGGCAGCCTTATTCGACCAGGGCATGGAGGGTTCGGTGCTGAAAGCCCTAGCAAAGCAGCTTCTCGATTATTCTTTTTCAGATGATCACACACAGCTTCACTTGCACAAATCCAGCGACCACTTCGCACATCAAGCCAGAAGCCACCGGTCATAATGTGGCGGCATCGCTCGAGATCAGCAAATGTGGTTGCAATGTCGCGGCTGGGGGCCAGGCGATTGCTGTAAATTGAGCAGAGACGAAAGATGCGGTTGAATGACTCATAACGTTCTGTGGAAAATAGGATAGCCGGACCAAAGCGGCGGATGTGGAATGGTAAATGAAGGATGATGTGAAATTTTGGCTTGGTGACAAGCAGATTTGGGCTGCACTTGGCAGCGAAATCCATAACATCAGTAATTGCTGTTTCAAGATCAGCCTGAAAGTTCATTAGAAATGGAAAGTATATGAAATTGTGTGTTAGCTCACTATGAATGCTTCGAGATCTTGGATGTCTGTCTCCCATATCAAAACTGTCAGTCGGCCAATTGCCAACCAGGCATTCCGCACATCCTCAGTAACCAAGTCATGGATCACAAATACCATGACCTGACTGATAGTCTTGAAGTGCTTTCCAATCAATCCGCCACGGTAACGACACATATAGTCCGCCATAATATTTGGGATTTTCAAGCCCGCCTGAGAGAGGGAGTTCAAGTGTGCCTGGAATGTTGAAAACATTCCATTGCACTCCAGGATCCACACAGTTTGAGCCCAAAAATACTTCACAATACTCAGCAGGTGAGTATGAAGGGCTTCAACGGGTGTATCTTTGGGCGGGTCGAGGCCTGTTACAGCAGAACACGTAGATCAGTGATGTTGGCCAGTGTGGTAGTAGGTATTAAACGAGACGAACCAATTACCGAGAGGAGAGGATTTACCAACTTCTCCTGGTCAAATTTCCTCAGTTCTTCTTCAAGAACACGATTCACATCTGCAACAGGGACAGCTTTTCGTTCCTCTGTTCCACGTCGAAGGGTCTTCCCGATGCGTAGCAGCCTGCTGATTACAGGTGCTGCAAGGGAGTCTTTCACACCGCTTGATGTCATTGATTTCTTGAGAGGACCTGCGGCTGCCGCTTTTGTTGCCATCTGGAGCTGGGCAATCACTTGACGACGGGTCTCTGCACTGTTGCAAAGTTCTCCTGTCTGTAAGTTAAATTACATGAGCACGGCACCTCAGTCAACAGTATGTATCAAATGTTTACCGTCATAAGCTTCGAGAAGCCTTCGTTGGAGGATTTGTACTCCTTCGTACCACCAGCATCGCAACAGCGGCAAAAGAAATTGCCATTGAGTCCAACATGGCTGCACAGTTCAGCCTGCATCGGATTATCTCCCAGCAAGAAAAGAATCCACGGGCGGAGCAATATGAAGCATGCTCGCAACCCGTGCCAGACTTTGAGAGGCGTAGTGCCTCCCGTTTTTCTTTACATCACAATCAGTAAATCATTGTTGATCATTTAATGTAAAACTACACACTTAATTGCATCACAGATGGCTTGAATCAGCTCCATCGGAGATGCGTGCGGCGAGGTGACAATGAAATGTATATTAGCTTCCTTTTCGATTTCGGAACGAGGAAGAGCAGCATTGGATGCATAACTGCAGTAATGTACATTCCATTGCTTTGTTGAATTTCCAGAAACATCGTCAATGAAGGGAATGATGGGAGGACCAAGGGGGTCGCGGGACTTTTATACGGCACATGGGGCTGGTTAGTTAGTTAGGTCCTCAAGGTCCTTACAAAACTTTTGGACCTGTACTAAAAGCACCAGACCGCCGCCCCTCCTGCGCTGACCCCGACCCTCTGTGGACCACCTACACCACCCTCAAAGCTTCCACCCATGGTTTCCCAGCTTCTGCTGTTCCACACACAGACATCCCACTTTCGAGCTCGCACATGGGCCTGATCGGGCTCGAGCCTTGTTGCTCGCTCGCACCCGCCAGGCCCATCACCACCGTGCAAGACAATGGTGCGCGCCCCACAGGACGGTGCACACGGCAAAAGAAGAGCAGGAGAGGTTGGGGGCGGATGAAAGCAGAGGGGCGGGAGTAGTGAAGGAGAGGGACGCAGGGTTGAGGCACCTAGGTATGCACCCAGCCGCCTCCTCCATGGCGTGCCCAATTGATGGTGCGGGTATCAAAATCGCCAGCGGATACGATTCAGCCTCCCGATGTGCTAACATGTTACCGCACGCACCAGCATTTTAATGTGATGCTCCGCGCTCCCATCGCTGCCTCCACGTCAACAGGACCAGATGCCATGGTCGGTATCATGGAAACCATTGCCTCCAACGCAATCGACATGACGCGACCGGGCGCCGCGCCCCCGCGTCTTGCATACTCGCCGAGCGCATGCCCGCCTCCATGTGTACGCACCACTGCGCTCATCGAGGTCCCCACTATCATCGCGCTCGGTCTGCACCCGCACAGCACACTGTAGATCCCTCGTGCGAGCTCGCGACACATGCATTGTCCCACCATGGCCAGCAACTCCCGCTTGGGCGATACACTGCAACGCGCGACGGCTCCCTGCATTTGCGCCCCAGGCTCCTTGGCACGTTATAGTGCAGCTCGCATCTCCTCCAGCCCGCGCTCGGTGCTCTGCGCGCACGCCGCAGGGGAGGGACCCACGAGCGCAAGGATGATGTTCTGTGTCGGCCCCCACTGTCCGAGCTCATCACGTCAGTGCTGCTTATGCTTGCAGTTTCTGTCGTCCCGTATACACCTCACAGTCGCAGGGAAGCGCCATACACTCGCGCCATCCCCGCCGCCAGCCACCCAGGTCACCCAATTTGGAAATTTTCAGAGTCTATCTGATATCTAATCTAATCACTTACCCGATATAGTAATATATAGTTAGTTAGTTCAGCCCTTCGACCTGTTAAAAAACTTTTCGACCCCATGTACTCGGTAACAATCCCACGACCCCCTTGGGGAGGACACTCCCACTCAAGGCCATCCGCAATGATGCGGTCTTGGTTCGGCATCCGCTGTGCATAAGTCACTGAACATGCTGTTATAAGATAATTTTAATTTACATCTTACATCTAACAGCAAAGTACACTTACGAGCAAATGTTACTAACATCCCAGACTCAATTTCGGGCCAGTTTAGATGAAAGCTGTGGCACTCCTTAATCGAGCGCTCTGCAAGAACAACCAGTCCTTCCTGATAGTCTTTAAGAGCCATTTAATTGATACCATATCAATCAACACACCTGTGACTCTTTCGCAAGCCGTCCGACAGCCCATCGCGCCCCTTTCATGTCAAAAAAGCGCTCAGGTATGAACCATTGTTGATCATAGCACAACGTAAGCTCGAAGATATAGAAATCCTTGCCGTCCTCATTGCGCACCATCAGCTTGAGTACAGTGTCAGGTACATTGTATAACCATTTGTCTGCTTGCCAAGCCTCGTTCACAGCATTCTCTGTAAACTCGGGATATGACCTCATTTGCCTGCAAAGATCAATGTTGGCGAAGTCCTACCAATTGAATTCAGTGTATTGGAAGTATCATCGAGAAAAATGCGCACCTTGGCAATCAATTTGACCGGATTGTTTATATAGAAAACGTGACCTGCAGCGGAGACAACTTTCTCAGTGGGATTGTCCAGTGCCTCGCGTGCTTGTTTCTGGAACCTTTCGATGGCATACAGAGATGGTACATTTGAAGCACCTAAGGCCTTTCCCCATCCAAGGATGGCGAGTTTTTGCTCACGGGAAAAGCGTAGACGAGGGGAGTTAAATAGGATGTCGGTGTGCATGAACTGGAATCACTGATTAATATATCTTCCATCTACACGCCAATGTGTAGAAAATCACCTCGCCCGAAGGGTAAGGAAAGTACTCGGCACTCTCAGCTGTATCGCCAAAATTGGTAGTGGGACCATGGTTGGTCTCGAAGATATGATCTGTTTGGACGGTTCAGCTAAGTCATTAAAGTGAATGCACACACCATCTGAATCGTCACAGTCGATATCATCAGATTCTTCCAGTGCTGCTACCTCCTCACCAGCCGGCCAAGCCGACATTGGAGCACCCAGAATTGGATCACCTCGAACGGCTTGCAACAAAGTCCGTAAGAGTTCATCAGGCTCGTCATCTCCTGCATCGAACCCTGTTTCCCCGGAGATGGCGGCTTGCAGAATTGCCAGAGAACGCGCAGAAAGTGGGGGGTGAAGTGGTTTAAGATCGGAGGTGGAGTTGATCTCACAATCAGACCATTCATCATTGTCATCGTGATCCTCAGGCTGGCACCAGGAACTGGAAGTTCCAGCAATTGGTGCGTGGTTGCGGACCCGAGCTTGCTCGATCATCTCTTCGCGCGCGAGAGCATGGCTTGCGGTCTTCTCATGCCTGATCAGATTGGCTAATCTTTTCCAATCATCTTCATTCGTGGAACTGCAGATTTTGCAGCGCGCCCATATTCCATCGACTGCAAAGTCTGCGAGGCATCAAAATCCAATGGTTAAATGCAATGGAAGCTCATGTACCATCAGGGTTCTCAAGCCCCTCCATAATTAATGCTTAAGTCGTTGCCAGAAATTTCATTCGAGCCTATGCATTACAGGCAACCATGAGGAAAGAGCTGGACAGGGGAGACAGGAAACGACGATTTCGGAGGTAATACCGTGGATCGGTCAATGAGACCACCCCACACCTTGCCTGCGGTTTGCTAAGAAAAACCCACAAAGCAAATATGCACAACAACTAATATTAAAGCTATTGGCATCCTCAGATATGATCGCCAATGAGTTCCCATGTATTACTGCGAGATGCACCCAAGCCCGCAAGCACGCCACCTGCAACTCGAATGCGGAATCAACCCCTGTGCTGCTTCCACTGACAGATTTTGATGATACCGAGGGCAGCCCCTTGCACCCAGAAGTCACGATGAGTATAGGTAGTAACTATACATTTAGCAAGCACTCATTTTCCATGGAGCTGCCAGGCGGATTCAACGTGGTCGTTGGGCTTGTGATCACGTTGGGCTCAAACACAGATTCAATGTGATTGTGGCCGTGATTAAGTACTAAGGTTAAGGTAATTTCATCCATGTCTCCATCAACCTCAAATCAACCAAACGTCCAAACGGCGGTGTAGCGAAGCGCTGTATTCCAACAGACTCGTTAAGGGTACGGTGCCAGTAATTCTCGGCTTGCCGGCTGCTGTGCAAGTGACTAGTCCTCTCACCGACGGGCGATATCAATGTAGGATCTCCGCGTCGAAATTCAAATACTTGGTGTATATCACTTACTGAGTGGCTCAGCTCAGCGAGTGAATTCGCGAATTCGCGAAAGTGATATCTACTGGAACAGCAGAGATGGTAACTAGAGTTTGGCTAGAGTTCCATAGGAATGGACTCCGCGCTGCGCACTGCAACTGCAACTTCTTGGCTTGTGTTCGAGTGCCCTACGCAAGCACCGAGTATAAAGCACCGAAAACCTGCAGCTGGGGACGGCTCCAAAATTTGAATGCACGTGTGCTCTGTGCGCCGTACACACTCCTTTGACACTCTGCTTCTGCTGCTGCTACAGCGCCACTCGTCGATCATAGTATGCTGTGGCTACACATAAAAATCGAGACTCAAATTGGAGTGTTTGCCTTGGCTTGTATGGATATCGTGTTTGTGTATATGTACCGACAACTGCGCATAGGATTGATTTGGTATGCGTGCGCGGTCACATGTACTGACCCATAATGGGTGTCGTGCGGTTGCTTGGCTTCAATATTCGAATTCGAGGGCGTGCGCGCGAGTAAGTTACCGGGACGGCTCCAAGTGGCCCTCCAGCGTCTGGGCTCTGGACTGCGCGCTGTGCCTGCCTTGACAGGCTCTGACTCAACTTGGAAACTCGGAACTCGGAACTCCTGCTGCGGTGCAATGGTCTAGAGACTGGAGGAGTGGTACTTGCGCTTGCAATTGGAGGACATCAGCAAAATTCTCAACCTCCTTAAAACGGGCTTATGAGCGCTTATGGCTGTATAAGAGCCCAAGCAAATAAGCAGGTCCCCTTTACTTATACCAGCTTGGGCAAATGCTTGAGCGGCCTTGATAGTCTTGACAAATAAACAGCAAGCCACCAAGAAATTATAAGTTACTCAAGATAAAATGCTGCAAAGCGAAACAAAAGCGGTGTTAGCTGAAAGCCAGTAAGTACATTGCGCAATAAATTCCCACTCTGGTGTCACATTTGCGTCCGTTAATTACTAGCAACCATGTTGATATACCTGCCATCTGAAGTAAAATACCGGCCAATTGCCAAAGTGTTGAAACCAATGGCAACAGCTCGAAAGATCCAGCAAGCGACTCAGGCATTATAAGACACTCAGTAAAAATGTTACAA
>KV417763.1:64610-83031 GCA_001630335.1 Athelia psychrophila
TAGCCCCATCCAGAAGCATGGTGAGTGATATAGCCTCTGTGTCGAAGAACGAGATCACTTTCAAGAGATTGCTGTAATCGGAAGACTTGTTCTCCAGCTCAATGAGCTGTCTCATGAAGGTGGCAGCGACAGACTTCTGCTCATAGTCAGTCAGGTCATTTTCCCAACTGATGAGCTAGCACTTTGCTGAGTATACGAAGACAGTGCTAATTTGTTTTAAACCACTCACTTCGAATCTGTTCGGTCCCATACATAGTTCCAAAAATTCCTTCGCACGTAAATGTAGTTGCTTTGATATCGAGGCGGCATGAGAAATAGCTAATGGGAGGCAGCCAAAGCTTTTGACGACCTCCTGAATGACTTGATAGTCAAAGGAGTCTGCGGGGATTCCAGAATTGGCTTCCTTGAGAAAGATCTCGATGGCAATAGTGAGCTCGGGAGGTGTCAGCTCGAGCAGCAGTTGCTGTTCAGCTTGAACCAAGGCCGAAGCGACGGCGTGGGTCCTTGTCGTGAACAGGATGGCACCCATTGAATTCTTTCGGGGCAGATGCTGCCGAAGAAAATGCACGGTTTTTTGATTTGCATTATCCACGACGATAAGCCACGAGGTTTCATGGGAGTCCGATTCCTCCAACCAACGTTGTGCCGCTGCGAGCACGGCGCTTTGCGATGACATGTGCCGATCGCGATGATCTATAAGATCGAGAATCTTTGAGAAGCCTTGGTGCAGCTTCTCGATGCTTGAGCCTGACATCCAAAACACTAGCGCGTACTTGCGAGAAAGTAGCGAGGTTGAGAAGTCCGGCGAGAAAAAATCCGGCGGACAGTCCGGCGGACACTCAGATCGTCCGGCGGACACTGTGGCGAGCCCCTCTAGTACAGTTATGGATGCGCCAATGAGACACCGAAAACAGAAATTGCTTCCTGCAACTTTAAATTTCGCTCTCTGGAGATTCTGAAGAGACAAAAAGTTTCTAAATAATTCATGTACTATTCATGTACAGTAGCTAGTGAGGAAGGTCAGTGCTTGTTGCGGCGGGAGGAGAACAGTGGTGTTTTAATTGCGGTCTCGGGCCGAGAATCTAAATGCGGAAATCTACTCCTCAAGGCGAGTGATCTAACACCACGGAATTTTGAGTTGCCACTCTATAAATTATATGGGCAGTATCGCGACAGACATGGTTTGATTCTGAGACAAAAATTTGGACATTTACACAAGAATTGAGGCCAGTGGACCATGCACAAAAGTGTTTCAGTGACCGATCATGTTTCAGTGGCGCGTCCATAACTGTATATCGCTTTTCAAGCGGAGTCCCAAATAGTGTTGCGGGCTTGGGGCGATATGTTGAAGTTGTCGAGTAACGATCGCGCACGTCGACGCATACACGATCTCAGTGTCTCCGCAACAACCCAGGCGGCAACAGCAACACTTCCCGCGCATGTCTCTCGCCAAATCAACGGAACCTGGCTTCAAGATGCAATAGTTGAGCGCACTGCTGAACAAGCTGAGCTAGCGCGAGTTAAAGCTCTTCAGAAAGAGCGGGAACTTTCAGCTGGGAAGCAAATCAAGTTCATTTGGTGGGATACATCGGTGCGTCATGCTCATATGCTCATAAACTCGTGCTTACTTGTTTGCTTTACATAGAACCAGCCTGCTCGAGCGTACAATATCCAAAACATCAATGCTAGTGATTGGCCCGCATGTGATGTAACAGAAGTTATTGAGAAATAAAGCAAATACGTACGTTCGCAGTAAAGGTGCACAGCCCAGCCTTCGCGGGCGCCATTGGACAGAGTATAAACCACTACACAGCGCTACTCCACCTTCTTCAAAGGTAGCTGAGCTGACATGCGTGGGCAAAGCGTATTCGTACAGAAAGAGTTGTCTGGGTAAATAGTACACCCAGCTGAGCAGTCGTCAGATCATTGATTCGCCGAGAGGATCATAACCACTTACTGTAGCCTCACTTGTGCCCATGCAATTGCAGAGCTTCGCTCCCGATACGCTCCCTCTCGTCTACAGTTGAATTCTTCCATATTTCATCTTTAAAGACTCCCCAGAACTCATGTATTAGCTCCTCGGAGAGCTGTACCGATTCAGCCAAGAAAAGCGCGACGGACGGCGGTGCACAGTCAATCGAGGTGCCTAGGGTTTGCGGCAGCGAGATGTCGCGCTTCAACGCAGATGCGCGGTGAATCAGAGTCAAGAACATCGTCAGAGGGATGTGAGAAAGTGACTCGATACCAGCAAGGCGCTGCAACAGCGATACGGCAGACATGGTGACGATAATAGCAAGAGCGGCTGGCGATCAACCAGCTGCCTTAGCGGGCCAACCCCTGTTCCGGTCAGCCACCCTGCCGAGCTTTGCCGAACTCTGCCGCCGGACACCTGAACAGTCCGCCGGACAGTCCGCCGGACTTTTCACGCCGGACTTTCCAATATCGATATGTCCTCGTACTTGCGCTCAAGGTACGCCATCTGAGAACAGCGAACAGCAAGCTGCGTTTTACCGATGCCTGGCATTCCATATACCGCACACTTGCGCGGTCCAGACATGATAGAAGCATCGAAACGCTCGAAGATTGATTTCAGTGTTAATTCGCGACCAGAAAAATGAGGTGAGAGAAGGCCGGTTGGGGCGTCGTTGAATGAAAGTGGTCGATGAATAGGGTCGGCTTCAGCCTGAAGAGCATAGTGATTGTGCTGATCACCTGCGACATTGTTGATTTGGTTGCCAGAGACCGTGTTGAAGGTGCTGTTTTGCGCATCAACATGAGAAGACATGGCGGACGAGTCGACACAAGTGAAAAATCTTCCTTTCGGTTTCAAGTCGTTTGAACACGTGGCGAGTGGCGACGCGCTGCAGCAAGTCATCTAACACATTTTGATTGCCCTTTATCATAATACCCAAATAACGCCCTATTATAAAAATGAATAATAAAATCACCACCAAACGGTCGACTGAAGAAGGCTGGCGACCTCTTGCCCAAAGATATCATTCGCAGCGCCTACATTTTTAGAGAATGCTGGTCAGCATTTTGATTATTTGAATCATCGAAGGACCTTACTAGACGGGTGGTAGCTATTTCTAGAATACAAGCGTGAGTTCCTTTTGTTACAGTGGTCAGGATATGTAATCGCTTACCCCCAGAAATCACCAGTATCACCGTAAGCGGTTGCATTATTGACAAAGCCATACTTGGGCAAATCGTCCAGTATTTCCGTAAACCCAGCGTTCGAGTCCCATAGATATGTGTTGATCTGCACGCAGTTAGTTTAGACCAGCCTTCAAGAGATGGGGGACGGATATTTGCGCACTCCCGGATGCTCAAGTTCAAACGCTTGGATTTTGGAGGCAAGCTTCTGGTTGAAATCGGTAATGACGCCTTTCTCAAGTTCTTGGTCACTTGCGGGCTCCGCAAGCATCTGAATGCCATTCAGTCATGCGCAAGACAACGTCAATGATGTGGTCGTACCAGAGGACTCCGGTCGACGGGGGGCACGTTCACCCATAGGAAGTTACGTGCACCGGCGCCGCTGTTCAAAGATCAGTGAATCTCCCAAAATGAGACGAGATGAGACGCACTACTGAGAGGGAAGCGAGAGGTTAGCCTTTGTGCTTGAAAGCGCATAAGTACTGTATCAACTCACGAGTTTCTCAACAAGAGCAAACTCCTGATTCAGGAGAAGGTCAGAGAACGCACTGCGGGAGCCATTGTGTCCGTAGGTGTGCCCGATATCGTTGATGCCTATCCACACGCTGAACAGGGAGTTCTCGCTAGTCCAAGGAGTGGATGCGGGTTTCTCAGCAGCCGTGTCGAGAAACTCGTTTACTTGATCGATAAGAGAGAGCGCTGTGGACAAGTCGGGAGGGACCAGCGACGCGTTGAGATAGGTGAAAACACACTTCGACTCGATACTTGTTGAGGTTCCCGAAGCCTCTTGGACTTCGAACCGGGAAACGATCGCTGGGCCTTCGTCAATTGTTGGTGATCTTTCTTATGGCTGGCCACGATGTCAGTCGCTGAATTGAATGAAACATATGGCTCACTCACTCACCTTCGCAAGGAGATCGGGGACCTCTCGTCAGGGAGACTAAGTATACCGGTGAGGATGCATTTGCCGACAGAATAACCCGCATGACAAAAGTTAGGATCAGAGGATGAGCGTTGAGCAGAGGCACGAGTAATTAGCGTGCGACTGCAGCCTGTCGGCCGAAATTATCCGATTTAAATTTCATATGACAGGCCGAGCCTCTGCAGCAGGTCAAGCTCTAACACATTTTTATTGCCCTATATCATAACACCCTATTACAAAATAAAAAATAATTTCACCACCAAATGGTCGATTGAAGAAAGCTGGCGATCTCTTTCCCGAAGATACCATGTGCAACGCCTAATTTAAGAAGGCGGCTAGTCAGTATTCTGGTTATTTGAATCGGCCAGGGAACTTACTAGACGGGTGGTAGTTATTTCTAGGATACAAGCGTGAGTTCCCCGTCACAGTGGTCAGGATCTGAAACACTCACCCCCAGAAATCACCGGTATCACCGAAGGCGGTTGCATTGTTCACAAAGCCATACTTGGGCAAATCGTCCAGGATGGCTGTAAACGCAGCGTTCGAGTCCCATAGATATGTTTTAATCTGCAGGCAGGCAGTTCAGACCAGCCTTCGAGAGATGGAGGACGAATATTTGCGCACCCCGGGATGCTCAAGTTCAAACGCGTGGATTTTGGCGGCGAGCTGCTGGTTAAAATCGGCAATGACGCCTTTCTCAACTTTTTGAGCACTTGCGGGCTCCGCAAGCATCTGTATGTCTTTCAGCCGTGCGCAAGACAATGACAGCGATGTGGCCGTACCAGAGGGCTCCGGTCGATGGGAGGCACGTTCACCCATAGGAAGTTACGTGCACCGGCGGCGCTGTTCAACGATAAGCGAATATCTCAAATATGCCGAGATGGGACGCACTACTGAGAAGGATGCAAGTGGTTAGCCTTTGTGTTTTAAGCGCACAAGTGCCGTATCAACTCACTAGTTTCTCAACAAGAGCAAACTCTTGATTCAAGAGAAGGTCAGAGAACGCACTGCGAGAGCCACTGTTTCCGTAGCTGTTCCCGATATCGTTGATGCCGATCCAGATGCTGAACAGGGAGTCCTCGCTAGTCCAAGGAGTGGATGCAGGCTTCTTGGCAGCCGTGTCAAGAAACTCGTTCACTTGATCGATGAGGGAGAGCACTGTGGGCAGGTAGGGAGTGACGAGTGACGCGTTAATAGTGGCCCCTCCATAGGCGTAGTTGTAGGTCAGAATCAGTGATTTGTTGTACACGGTAGTGTCCACATCGACCCAGTTACTTCCACCACCCCCGGTATAACCCTGTGCTTCGGGTTAGCATCTCCAGTGAATTTAAGCGTATCGACAATGGACGCACAGGGTACGCGGGATTCCCAAGCGGATTTCCCACAGCCGGGAGGGTTTCGTTGACGATAAAGCCGGTTGTGGTGTACGAGTCCCCGCTGATGGCTTTGGTTAGACAGTCACAAGGATAGCATGTCTTCAAGGCTCACAAGCTGAACCAGTAGTTGGGTTTCGCAGCTCCCTTGATTGTGACAGCAGACGCCGCAGAAAGACACGAGGCAATCAAGCTCAGTGAGACAAGCATAGTGGAACTGGGAAGCACTGAGCAAGTGGTTGTCAGCCTTCATCAATTTATACGGCCTCCCGCTAACAGTAAGTGACAAGGATCGTTGAATCAACCTTCTGCGCAGAACTTGGCGGGCTGATCAGCTGACCGTGTCGCGTCAATCTCGGGCCGGCGCGCATGGTTACCGGCTACCGTGCGTCCGATGTTGCCCCAGCAGTGTTCGCGAGCTGTTTGCAGACAGGAAATCGGGTGCACAGATTCATTACGACCGTAAGATCATCACCTGTCCCAAAGGCCTTCTGAACTGGGCCTATTTTGCGTGGCTGTCACGCCAAAAAATCAGGACCATGAACATCTTCTGAGACAGATTTTAGCCCCGAGTGTCGCCCTCGCCACCAGAAAGCCTTGCGGATTGCCCGTTTTGGCTTGATTTTGAATCTATTCGAAGTTCATCCCACGTCACAAGTACATGTGAGCATGCGAACCAGTCATTGGCATCTGTTGCTCCTTAGGTCCCAGTAAGTATGTAGGTAAGCATCCGAGAAGGGTGCGTAGATCTCACGAAGCGCACAAAAATAGGTCAAGTTAACACATCGATGTTTATCCACAAGTTGGATAACAACTACAGGCGCGCATATCCTACTTGAGACGAGCCTACCAGATAGTGCTGCCGAGCAATGCTCCGACTTGTTGCCCCCACAGGGTTTGAGCGGCAGCTGGTAAACAAGTATCGTCAGACGGGCATGCGATGGGAGGCACAGAAAGTGCTTACTTGAAGGATGCAGGTTATTCCTATAGTAGATAAACGCATGAGTAATTGATCCGGGTGACTTGTAAGCCAATAGACTTACCCCCAGAAGTCACCAGTGTTCCCGTACGAGATCGCGTCCACGAAGCCATAAGCAGTGGGGTTGTTCAGGACGGTCGTGAAAGCAGCATTGGAGTCCCACAAGAACGTTTTAACCTGCACAATTTTCATTCGTCAGCAGCTTGCCAGTGCGGCATGGGCGCAACAAGTATCGCGTACCCCAGAATTTGCGGCTGCCCAGGCAGTGATCTTTGCTGCGAGCTTCGAGTTGAACGTCGTAATGACAGACTTTTCGAGGGCTTGGTCTGCCGCCGATTCTGCAAGCATCTACAGGATCGAGGTGAGCGTGAGCAAAGAGGGCTTGAAATGTAAGACCAACCAGAGGGCTGCGATCAACGGGGGGAACGTTGAGCCACAAGAAGTTGCGCGCTCCCGCAGCACTGAAAAAGCGTTAAGCTGAGGAGTAATGATAATGAAATGGACATAGCGTACTACTGTAGGAGCCGCGGCCCAATCAGCATAGATAACGCGCATGAAGGGCGGAAGGACTTACTAGCTTCTGAACAAGGGCAAACTCAGCATCCAAGAGAACATCCAGGAACGCAGTCTCATTGGCAGTGTACCACGAATTGCCGATGTCGTTGATACCGATCCAGATAGAGAAGAGTGAATCGGCGCTGGTCCAAGGGGTCGTAGCGGGCTTCGAGGCGACGGTGTTGAGGAACTCGTTGACTTGGTCCGTCACAGACAGAACCGTCGACTCGTAGGGCGCTACCAGAGTCGCGTCGATGGTTGCGCCCCCATATGCGTAGTTGTACGTCAGCACGAGCGACTTGTTGTAGGTGGTGGTGGCAAGGTCGATCCAGTTCGTGCCCCCCACGGCTGTGTAGCCCTATGGGATTCGAACGTCAATGAGATGACGCGATGACTTTGACGATCTACGCACTGGATATACTGGATTCCCAAGAGGGTTTCCAGGAGCAGGGAGAGTGTCCGTATCGACAAAGCCGGTTTGCGTGTAAGAGTCTCCACTATACGATCGTCAACTGGCGTGAATAGAAGAGATCAGGATGTAGTTCACTTACAAGCTGAACCAGTAGTTGGTGGTAGAGCTAGGTGTTGAGGTGGAGCTGGCCTTTGTGGTGGTCGACGTAGAAGTGGAGGTAGCCTTTGTGGTGGCCGACGTAGAAGCCTTTGAAGAAGTGGCAGTGCCGGGCAGACATTGGCTGTAATCTGGGGTTCGTGGGGATCTGGTCAATCACGCGCTGATTCAAAATAGAGAATGCTCTTACAAGCACTTGAGTAGAAGCAATAGTTTCTTTCAAGACAATGAGGTTAGGGATGATACTGAAGACGTATATGTGCATGGCTCACCCGGACACGCATGTCGTCGCTCCCGTCCAACCAACGCCACCACCTAGAGGTCACGCGTTTGAGTCTCGTCAGTATCATAGACTTGGATAGAGCACGCACACTGCTGGTATGCGGTGCCTTGGGCCGACACTCGAGACACGGCAGAGAAGGAAGCAATAGCTAGCAACGCCCACGATTCTGAGAACATGATGGTGATTGGCTGGCTGGAGGTGGATTAGCGAATGTGCTTTTATACAGTTGTAAATCTTCGCACCTACGGGTTGCGAGCCTGTCCCGCGCCGTCGCAAGCCACTCATATGACCCGTCAAGTGCGCGAGAGGGCATAGGCTGGCATAAGACGCGTCAACCTCGGGTTCGTCGAGGCAGACTAGCGCCGGCAATCCACCGACTCGCATCTGCGCAGGATGCATATATCTGCATACCAGAGATGCTCGCTGCGCTCCAGCAGGATCGGGGGATGAGACGAGTCCGTTCCTGCCAAATACACTTCAGCTGCTCGATCATGCGGATTTACGGAACTCTGCTCACCTTTCGCTTGAATTCAATTCTAAACGGTAGATCTCCGCTTAAACTCTGGCATGTTTGGACCCTTTGCGCTGAAAACGACGTCAAGAGCCATGCGCAACCAGGTAACCTCTTCCTCGGATCGGAGTATTGCAATTGTGTGAGAATTCGTAGCCACGGGCTTCACACTCGCCCCGAGTCCCTGCGATTCAAGAGCACCATAAAGTTCTGCATTCTTGGAGGCGGAGCAGTGAGGATAGATGAGGGGACGAACAGAAGATGATGGATTGGAACGCAAAGGAAGTCTTCGGCGCTTAGCAATAGCTGATATTGGTACAGATTTGTACATATTCGTATCCTGTGTGTTCACTATATTACACCTCTTCGTCAGCTACAATACAAATTCAAACTCGTCCACGGAATCGGCCAATCTGAACCGCTGAACCAACTGAAAGTAACACCACAGCCGCCGCAATCCCTTTCAAGTTCCCCCCCCATTGCTCTTAGCCTTCCCAACTCTAATCCCCGTTTCCGTTCGTCGATGCCCCAATCTACTTCGAGACCCCAGCAACAGGGCAGACTGCGCCCTCAGGTGCGCCCGCAACCGAAGGATGCTTCAAGACCTTCCCCTCGTGGTGTTCGACCTTGGCCTTGGTAACCGGGCACTCCTCCTTCCCCTCCTTGATCTCCGGGTGGTCAGGTGGCAGTATGGTGCTCACGGGGCCCACAATCGGGCAGATGCCCTCATCGAGCTTCTGGTTCTGTGGGGAGTTGATGGTCGACTTGAGCGCTGGACAGGCCTGAGCGCCGGGGGTGGTGTCGATGGAGGTGTAAGGGTGCTTGGAGAGGCTGGAGTGGTGGTCGGTGGTTGCGTTGGTCACGGGGCAGGTTTGCCCAGCTTTGTGGAGATCAAACTCGGGGTGGGTAGGGGGGAGGACGGTGTTGGTTGTGCCAACGATAGGGCAGACTTTCGCTGTAGCGGCCATGATGAAGAGTGATTTCGGATGTCTGGGGGGTGATCGTGTGGGTGGAAGTGGGCAAGTGGGAGAGCTGAAGATGGGCTCCTTTGAGGTTAAAGTAGATGCAAGATGGCTGCAGCGAGAGAGAAGTTTGGTTAAGGTAACTCGATTCTCCTTGGGTTATCTACCTAACAAGATCGTGGCAGTGCTAAAGCCGCTTACAGCAAGCGCGCTCCTGATTGGACGGCCAATGGCCGCTCATTGACACCGGCTCCCGCTCCACCGGGCATATTGACTTTTGTCTGCATTTCAAGTACTCAAAAACGCGACTAACACGCGCCATTGTCCTCGAAAATGTCCCATATACACTCGGAAGCTTCCAGAGAACAGCCTGTTATTCCAGATAAAGTGTAAGCACCATCAACGGCACTGCAAAACGGGCGGATCTCATGTTCGCGTCATTAGGCTGGGCATTGTCGCTGCTAACGCGTCTCCTGACACCATTTCCTCGCTTTGCCGCGTCAAAAAGTCAATACGCGAGCTATGCCTGCCCATACTCTACACTGACGTCACCATAACACGAAAGGTCCGTCATCTACTATATATATATAGCATCTGGGGATGAGCTCACAAGTTTTCGCCCCAGGATCAATACTTGCCATATTTGAGAAACTTCGCATACGATGTCCTCAAAGGAGAATACAAAATGCCCGGGGATGCCAAAAAGGTCGCCAAAGCCGAAGCCGCCGATCGTGCAGGGCGCCCTAATCCGTTCAGTGACCTTCTGCGTACTCTGACGCTCCACGCGCCTCCCCCCGCGAACCTTCTGGCACAACTCAAAAAAGAGACTCCAGCACTTGAAATCGAGGCATACAGCGGATCTATCGCGTTCGCCGAGGAAGAATTGGACAATCCGGAGGTTCACCAGCCTATCACAAGTTGTTATGTCCCTGTTCCGATTGACAAGCTCATCATCCACACCAAAGAGCGCGACTTTCGCTCCTTCGCAAGTGTCGCCGCCATATTCAATCCCACCCATTTCCATCTGAAGTCGCTCGAAGCCCTCGCGATGACATGGAGAACAAACTTTTGTGTGTTTTCAAATCACTGACATTTACTGCCGTTTATTCACCGTGCTCCGCTATGTAGGTGTCATCCAAGACTCGTGGCTTGCCCTCGAGTACCTCCTGATGGAAGACGTTCTCCCCCTCCGCCCAGAGCAAGGTGACATGTGCGAAGGTCTGTCCAGGGTGCCACCGGCTCACCACCCCTCACAACGTCTGATCAAGTCGCAATGATTCAATAGGTGTTGCCATCCCATACATGCGCTGCCAGCGGCTGCGCCAGATGACCGTTCTCATCCGCAAATTCGACCATCCCGCCGGAGAAGGCATTACCAGCACCATATTTTTCGACATCCCCGGCATGAACGACAAGCTCTTCAAAATGGAGAAATTCCTCATCCGCATGACGGGGAAGAAGCGCTTGGCGGCTCTGCGCAAGTCGTGGGAGGGCGAGCATAAGCCACGCTGGGAGGAGCAGTTCCGGCCGGGGGCGTACATATACCAAGATCCAATGAGGGGGGAACGATGGCTGAGGATGGAGCTGGCTGACGGTCCAGTGGGACCGTGTCCCGACAGGGTCTTGTCAGAAGATGACTATTGGTATGATCGGAACGGAGAATTGTTGGGGTCGGCTGGCTCCTCTATGGATGAAGACGGTAGCGACTCGGAGGACGATGAAGACTCTGAGGACGAAGAAGATCCAGATGATGAGGATGATTTGGATGATGAGGCGAACTGGGAGGATGTAGAATAAACGAAGTTGCTAGACCTGTCCTCGGGCTGAGCTCGTAACCACCTGTATGAACTGAGCAAGCTTTTGCTGTGTATACAACACAGCACTTGTCCGTCGCTTTTAATTCGGATGGTAACGAGCTAGAGTCTATCCTCCGGCCACTGTGGCTCTGACCGTAATTTTTATTCTTGCCTTTGCTTTCGCAAGTAATCACGGAGGTACTAAGAATGTAAGTATGCCGGCGCGCCCCCGAGCCCACGCGCACGGGCCGTTGGGGAAATAAAACAGAACCCCACCACCACGCAAACGTGTGTCCTGTGACGCAATCCCGAGTCAGCGTCCATTTAATTTCGAACATACAAGCAACCTGTTTAAAGTCCTCGACAGTTCTCGACACGGTATCAATAAGTATTAAGCATCGGACCGAGAACCGTTGTACATTATGTGCCAAGAGAATCCTTGTCTTATCCGAGGACCTCAGATCCTTCCGTGTGAATATATTATTTGTGCAGATGACCACCGTGGAGCACCAGGGAGCACGGGTGCCCGAAGCGCCCGCTGCGTTTGCAAATCTCGTCAAACAAGCATGGGGCTATACAACTTTCAAGGGCAATATGGACCACAAACTTAAGTGGTAGTCACCGCAAACATCGCAAAAGTGCGTTTAAAGGAGACCCTATACATATAAGACAATTAAGAAAGAGACCGGTTGCCACTGAGCCTTATATTTTACAAGCAGGGTATGTAATAACTATGTCCATTATACTCGTTCGGAGTTGTCGGAAGAATACTCTCTCCCGAGAGGTGCCCCCTTTGAATCAGAGCCGGGTAAATCCAGCGTATCAATATTCCGAAAGTCCAGAACACCAAACGGTCCCGGCTGAGCGCTCGAGTGTAGTGGCCGGGGCTTCATAGCGATGTCTGAGGTATCAACACCGGCATCGTATGGGCCAAATCGAGCCTGTCTACCGCCTGTGTTACCGCTGGCGCTCGAGCTCGCATGGCCTGTGCCGCCAGAGCCCGCTTTGGCCACTGCCGATGTGATAAAAGTTGTGCTGAGCGAGTTCCCTTTGAAGACCCCAAGGATGACCATGCGGAATACGCGACACGCCATGGCGCTGGAAAGAGCAAGGTAGGAGGGGCCGAGGAGGGAGTGCATCTCTGGCGGGACGCTGGTTGTTAAGAGCAAAATTATGGTCGGCAAGGCGAGCCCAATTGTAATGCTGCAAGGAAGGTGCAAATCAATGAAATATTCTAGCCCGATGAGAGGGGGGTGATGCGTACGCGTAATAAGCCTGTCCAGTTTGCAGAAGCGCTTTGGATACGCTGTGGAGTCCGTTGCCCCGGAAAAATGCTTGCAAGCCAGTGCGGAACGACACCGCATCAACAGAGGTTGCGATAAGGCGAAAGGATATCGCGAAGAAAATAAATGTGTCGTTCAGGGAGGCGAGGATGAGGGGTGTGATACTGTATTGTTCCGCGGATATGATATTACAGCGCGCCGTGAAAGGTATTTGAGCTATAAATATAACCGCTGATAAGCACTTTTCCATTTGAATGAAGTTTCGACACAAATGAGGAGACTGACAGGCTTGGAGATGGACCATGTACAGAGGCGAGACCGCCAATACCGCCACCCACAGTAGCCCAAAGAAGTACACCACGACATTAGAATGGCTGAAAACAGCTCTCAGGCGGATGAAGAATAGGAGGGATGTAGATGGGAGTGATATGATGAAAAACACCCCGAGGGAATACAACAGCGCCTGGCAGCGGGATACAGACGCCACTGGATAAGAGTTGTCAATAAGCGAGCGATACAGATAGGGGGATTGAGAGGGAGACTCACCAGTAAAGACTACCGTAGAGATCAAAAACCCCATGGTTCCGAGCCTAAACCACGCCTTAGAATCAAACCGCGACTTGAATATAGAACAAGGACATACCGTGAAATGGCATAAACAACATTCGGCCGAGTCATCCCTGACTTTTTCACCACCCTCCACTCCTCTGGTATCGATATGAACCAGTCCCATGAGTACGCCTGCAACATTACAATTCATTATGATGTCCATTCTCCTCTGGCTTGAACGATGAGGACTCACGGCGAGCGTGCCAACATAAACATAGCCTTTTGCAGTTGGTTAGATTCAGCTTGATATCGTAAATTAGAGGAAGGGGATACTCACCTAAAATCTGATATTGATCAGCGACTTCAGGGGGCAGAAATGCCAAGGGGGTGTATGGGTTAGGCAGGGTGCTCGGGTCGGGTGCTTCCATGGTGCGAAATTGTGTGACCTTTGGTGCAATACTGAAATGGCAAGCCAAACAGCGTGAAACCAGCGGTAGAGAAGGGTAGAGAGAGGACCCGAAGGTTATGCATCCTCGGCACATCCACGGGCAACATAAGTAACTAGCGGACACTGTATGAACATTGCAGGCGATCGTGGCGCAGGTAAGTAAAGGGGTTGTCGTGAGTTACGATGTGTACGGCATTTAACATATGCCGCGTGAAACTACACGCGATTAATTGCCGCAATGAATATTTCCCAATTTGAGCACACTTTACCAGCCAAATCTCGTCGATCACCACGGACCTACGGGTTCGGGGCGTCATGAAACCCGGACGTAGCGGTCCATCGCCCCACTGCAATGCAGCCCACTCTGCCTTGTACTCTGGCTCAGCCTCGCTCGTTCTAACTGCATTAACATGTGTCCAACAGTAGTTTTTCATACGCACGAAGCACAGTCCTCAGAAATCTCGTGCTCGCCCACAGGTATCCTGATGTTTAATGTTACCAGACAGATTAGTGCCAGTGCGAGCGCGATTGTGGATGCATCCGAGTGGGCGCTATGATAGAGTTTGCAGCCTTGGTGGCTCTAATCGCTTCAGTGCAGGTGTTTCGCATGCATCTTCCGCTATCTTCCGCGGTGCCATGTCTTGTGTTTTTGATCTCAACCTCATCTTGACGGTGGGCCTGTTCTGCCTTCTAAGTGAGCTCAAGAAGCATTACACATACATGCCTTTCAGCTGTGCGAGCGTGTACAGCCTGTTTACAAAGCATTACATATATGCCTTCCAGCTATAAACGCGAGCGTGTACAGCCGGTTGACATTAGGTTATGTATAATTACATGGTGACTGCTGTTCTGTTTAGGCTGTATGGGAAGTGGTGTAGCTATTAGATTGAGGATTTGGAGTGGGGTAATTTGATCTGATCAATTGTGATCGGTGCCTTGTCAAAACTTAATCAACGACGTCCCTTTAGCGACCACGTCATACTATGTCTCCGCCCAGACTAAATTCCAGTGCTCAGGTGTAGTGAGTACTAAGTGCATGCTCAAGCCATTGGTTCGCTTGGTTTCATCGGCGAAGTGTTACGGAAATCTGCATGACAATACAATCACCAAGGATCGCCCATGGAACAAAGGAGCCGGAACGCGTTCCTGCATCATGGCCATAGCCCTAGCAGCGCTACAAGATGAGACAGTTCAGCTAAATATAAAAACCCTCGCAGCTCACGGGGCACGATTCCTTAGGCCCGATATCCGGGGTGTATGAATGAAGGCATCCTAGCTCACTTGAGGTTGCGTCTACACGATATCGATGCCCGGTGTTGACCGCACAGATCGCAGTACTAGTGTCCGCGACTTGCCGAAGACTTGCAGCAGAAAATTAAGTCTGACCGAGTGTCACTATTAGTTCAGCGCCCTCGGCGGAGAACAATTGGGTTCCGACTTACCATGTTGATCAGCACGTTTAAGGGTTCAAACGTTCAATACTCGGTATATAACTTACAGGCCAGATGGTGCCAGACGGAGTCCAGTGGGACTCGGAGCAAGCGTGGCCAGAATGACATGACTCCGCGGATCTTGACCAGGGCCCTCTATAAGACTAAAGCAAAAGTTGTACATAACCACTGTAGATCATTTCATGCTGATCTTCGAGCGGCGGTGCTGGTTGCCCATTTGAGAACAAATGGCATCACCTGCTAGATAGTAAATCACGGATGTACTTGCATAGTGTGGAGACCAGTGTGTCCTTACAGGAACGTCGGGAAAAGAAACCCCACCTCACCACCTACAGGCCGTGATGCTAAGCTTCGGCGATGGTCCTCTTTGGCAGCGTAAAAAGTGCTCGACGGTGCCCAGAGCAATATGCCGGCTAACATGGCCGACACAAGTGAGAAAAACTTGAGAGCTGAGACTTGAAGCTTGAAGAGTGGGACGCCCGGCGTCAAGCACTGGCAGATCCGGTGGTATTTCGGGAATTATCTATATTGCATGAGCTCCGATGCGCGTCGCAAGCACTTACAGTGGATAGAGAACTTGGATGATTTAGGTCATTCATTGGCTCATGGAGGATAAGTCAAGAGGGAAGAGAGAAAAACACGGCATTGAGTGCTGAACACTGAACTTGGAAAGCTCGAGGTTCTTCATTTGGAACTTTGGAAGACATTGGTCCGATCGGGCGCCGTCAGATCATATTAAAGGGGCTTCTGCGGCGCACCGCAGCTGTTAGGACTTACCCAGCGCGCGCAAAGAGCACTAGCGCTTAAAAGTATTGTCTCATGCGGCACGGAGTCCGTTTCAAACGGTCGAGCGCTGGCACGGACCAGCAGAACGATGCAGTGATGCGGAGCAGCTTAGCATAACATTGCTAGGGGGCATGGCGGTTGGCTAGTACATCGAAGGGTTCAGATTTGAACCATGAAACCACAAAATGTGTATCGCGCCTCATTGCTGATAATAAAAAATGAGCTTTGAGGATGCTGGTCAACAGAAAACAGACCACACTCACCGTGAGCGCCAGGAACAGTACATTCGGATTAAATGCCAAGGAAAGGAGTTATCGCCTTCGGTCTATGATACTCAGTGAGCGCTCAGTACTCAGTGGCTATGACGGCGTCAATCATGCACGCCTCGCAGCCCGAAGGCTTGCAAGGCCTCGAAAATGCTAATACTGGCAGAGATGGCTGATGACCGATGCTGCGTGGCCGCCGTGTGCTTATTGGCACCTATGTTGCTGGGCCAACAGGCGAATACTTACTCAAGAGCTACGACACGTATTGCTTGTTGATTATCAGAAGAATAATCGGAGGTTCATTTTCAGCGCATCCAAATGTTTGGTTCAAGGTGAAGGAAACTTAGCAAAGGTCAAGAAAAGTCAAGAGAGAAAGCATGATCGATGGTCGATGACCGCCGGACTTTATAGCTTCGCGATGACTGCTCGACCCTGGACCCAAGCTCGATCAACCTTCTACCTCCTTCTACCCATGTCGGCCGCCGATTTTACATTGCACCGTCTGATGCTGGCCTGATGTCTCGACTGCATAGAGCTGTTTATTATGTTGTGTCAACTAAATTAGCTCGTTGACCCTGTCGACAAGCTGAAATGTGAAAACCATACATGGTGACTGTCGCTTAGGTCGCACTTTGCTCTAACTCTGCTCTTCCACTTGAACCATGTCTCTAGTCTCAATTTGTGGGTCTTTCCTTCTACCGAGCTCGGAATGGACGCTCCAAACACTTGACAGGTCTTCGGCTCCATAAATCGGCCAGGCTTTCCCGCTACGTATAGCCCAAGTATCGCCTCGGGCCTCACAGTGCCCGCTTGCCGGATCTTTGTCTCCGTACCGAAGCATTATTATGCATCATCTTCCCTTACGTGGGCATTAAAGTCCCGTCAGACTTGTCAGCAGTGCTTGCTTCTCATGGCGTATATAAATGAGCGCGTACTTTCCCATTTCCTCACTCAAACTCGCTTCATTCCCTCCTTCAACCTCTCAGCTCTTCCCCCTCCCCCTCTAATACTAAATAGCCTGCGATGAAGTGCTTCTCTACTGCCATCCTCGCGTCCCTCTTCGCCACCGTTGCTTACGCGCAAAACATTGTCATCGCGGCGCCAGTGGCTCAGTCCAGCGTCACACCCGGCGAGAGCATCCGAGTCCAAGTCAACGTACCTGTGAGCCTATTTCCTCCGGCATCCAGCAATGTAATGTGTTAAACTGAACCTATTGTGCGATTGACAGGATTCTCTTTCACCATCAACGGAAGTGGCTGTCGTAATTGCCATGATTGGCTGCACAACCTCACCCGCACATTGCCCGGCGCCCTCTGAGCAGCTCGGGAACATATTATACAACGGCGTGTACAGCCCAACTCTGGTCGGTACCACCAAAGTGCAGAACTTCACGGTCACGGTACCGTCGGGGTTGAAAGCGGGGCAGGCGGTGCTGAGCGTCTCACACTTCAATCTTATTGGGGTAAGCTCTCCTTTCCTCTTCGGTCTACATAATGAGATGCTGATGCCTGTGATGTAGGCTGGTCCTGCCCCGAACCTGGAAGTGGAGAATATCACCTTGACCGTTGCTTGAGCTAGTCAGCGCGGCTTGATTGACGCTCGCTCTGATTGTGGACTTCATTTGGACTTCATATCATTATATATAATTCAGTGTTAGATAATACATTTGGTAATCATGAAAGTCAATGGAGACGGAGTGTGGTGAAGCGGCCCGTTGCCACTCAGAGCGTTAAAGTTGTCTTGACCCTTGTAATAGCATTGGCAAGTTGCAACGCTCAATCTGTGAACTTGCGGACATGCCGAGGACTTTGAGTGCCAGATCAAACCCCGTCACTATGCGGTCCTCTAATCAAAGCCACTCGCAGTATTAGTAGCTCCCGAGTAGCAGATCATGGATGAATTTTGCCCCGCACTGGCAGTAACACGTTACCCGCGCTTTGCCATGTACATCTGAATAAGTATATCTGGATGCAAGGGTTATAATGGAGGCAGGTCGACGCTCGCGAGGACCCTCCTGAAGGCTCTCTTGGTCGCGCTTCCCAAGAAACAGCTCCTAGCTCCTTTCACCTTCTCTCTAACCCCCGACTTCCGAGCGGCGGGGCAGCACATTCGGAGCGTCGCCTGCAGGCGATGGGCGTCCTTTATTAGGACTCCTTGGCCGCGTCGAAAATGCTCGACAGTGCCCACAGCCATACAC
This sequence comes from Athelia psychrophila, assembly GCA_001630335.1. Classification (NCBI taxonomy): domain Eukaryota; kingdom Fungi; phylum Basidiomycota; class Agaricomycetes; order Atheliales; family Atheliaceae; genus Athelia; species Athelia psychrophila. The sequence continues at coordinate 82,696 of KV417763.1, forward strand.
CATACACCGGCAGACGTCGCTGATGCAACTGAGAACAGAACTGAGAGCTGGGCTGACAATTGAGAACCAAGAACCGAGAACCGAGACGCCCGGCCAACAAGCACTGGCAGATCTGGTGGTATGTCGGGAATCATCGTGATGTAGGTCAGTTGTTGAAACTTGAAGGTGAAGAAAAAGTCAAGAGTACTCAGAAACATGGGGTGGGGGCCGAACTGGAGCTTGAATTCGATTTTAGAGGAGAAAGTATTGGTTCGCTCGGGGGTCTTCAGATCATCAGAGGGACCTTGGCGGCGCATTGCAGCTGTTGAGACTCACCTAGCGCGCGCAAAGAGCACT
>KV417764.1:0-49298 GCA_001630335.1 Athelia psychrophila
TCCTGCTCCCACTTGTCTAGAAGGGCCGCATCGGGATTGCTGGCGCGGTCGAGGGTGAGGTCCTTCATGAAACGGCTCATGGAGTCTTCTTTTACGTCTGCTTTTGCGTCCTGCAGAGTCTTTTCCCGGATAGCACGCGCGCGCTCCAGGTCGGGCAGATACAGGCTGCAAAATATTAGGGCACAACGATTAGCAACGGCGCCGGCCAATAAGAAGATCTGCTTACGTCTCGTATTCTTCCCTGGAGGCTTCCACGGCTGTGAAAAACTCGTCAATTCCGTCTCCTGTTACGCTGGACACGCCGACAGCCTAAAATCGCAGAATTAGACGTTGCGACCCAGTTTGATCTTATCGACGCACCTTCAGATGCTGATAAAATTCGTCTAGAACGAGACTCATGCTGTTCATGAGACTGTTCATGTACGTAGGCTCGCCCTCTGCATCTCGCGTGCCATTGTGGGATGCCAGGGCGGCCTGGAAAGCCTCGAAATCGTGCATCCATTCCAGGGCAAACTCGTGAGGTTGGACGTCGGTTTTGTTGAACACGAGGATGAAGGGCAGTTTAGTCTTGTACAGAATACTGCAAAGATCGTCAGGAGTACGTGAGGCACAGATTGAAGGTGGAGCGTACCTGCACGCGTAGAGCATATTGGACATGAATGTAGCAGGCGCAGTGGTCCGTGGGGTATCGATGATGTACGCAACGACTGTGGGTAGCGAGGAGGCTACCGCATCTGTGATAATAGCTCCTGATGCAGACCAAGTGAAAATCTCGATCTGCCCGGGTGTGTCGAGGATCACATAGCTGCGGGCCCTAGATTAGTATTGATCAAATAAGAGACACGGGACGCGACGTACTCCACGGTCTCTGCCCGCTTCTCCACCAGAGTCAAGACCTGATCGAACTTCGTAGTGAACAGGTTGAGAGCGGTCAAGATCCCGCCGTTCGGACCGAGGTTGTACCTTTGCAGCACCATTCACTCAACAAACCGCGTCTGTATAAAGGCAGGAGCGAGAGGCCACACACTGCTTCATGACCTCCTGGTAGTTCACCGTGTCCCTGATGTCGATGTTTGCCTCGAACGGCAGATGGGTGACGGCCGGGTCGAGATTGAGGATGTACGGCGGGGATGGCGGAGAACGCGCGTGCAAGTGGGAGTTGATCCGCTGGACAAAGGTGGATTTGCCTGCGCCCGCCATGCCGATGGTGATGATAGTCATCGGCTTTTTCTTGGGTGCGCTAGTTGAGGGGTCCATGGCGGTGAAGGAGAGAAAGCGATCCAAATTGCAGACCTTTCAAAGCAAAGTAAGACAGCCGATCTAGAGCAAGCTAGAGGGGTATGGCCGCAGAAGTGGGTCATAATCTCAAGCGGCTAGGGTAGCGGTAACCTGCGGCCTTCCCATGACCGCGCCTCGGGTTCGACTCCCGGTGGCCGCACTAGTCGCCTGTCTTTTTTGTCGCGTCTTTCGTATCTTTCACCATGCGACAACAGGCACATATGCATTCGTTATTTTTGATGCGCGCTCATGCATCAGAACTGGGACATCTGGTTTTGACTTTCCCCCTTGCATCACTGAAAAGCGCGTGGTCACTTGGCCCGCGCTGCGTGCGCAGTCCGAGTGATGTGAATGTGATGCATATGGCACAAGGTCAGGATCAGCGATACTACATACTGCGCAGAAGCAAACACCGTCTTGCTTTCATTCCACAATGAGGTTCTATGCCATCGCGCTTCTCTACCTGCGTTCAGCTGCTCTGGCCCAGGATACTCAGGTTCCATTGCAGGCAGATCATAAGCACTCTGCAGTCTTCACGCCCGAAATATCCAAGTATATCGAAGAGGCCCTCGATACTTACCAAGTTCCAGGGCTATCCGCAGCTGTGATAAGAAAGGATGGTACGGTAGAAGTGGGTGCATGGGGAAAGAGCGCCGAAGACGGCAACCGTACTACACCAGATGTGAGTACTATCACAATGAATATGACCTGAGCTTCGCACACTGAAGCTTGATGTTTGCGTTCAACCAGACTCTGTATTACATTGCATCTTGTTCCAAAGCCTTTACTGCTGCTGCCATGGGCATCCTTATAGGCGATTTCGAGCAGGGCCGGAATACCACTGCATTGCCTGCCGACGTGACTGCGCTCAATTGGAATACAAAGGTCAAAGACCTGCTTCCCACTGAGTGGGCCTTGCAAGACGAATGGGCGTCTGAGAAGGCCAGTATTCGGGACATTATGGCCCACGTTTCGGGGCTCGGGAGGTAGGAGCTTACAATCTGCAATCGAAGCGCAATGTTTTATTATCTGCCCTGAACAGACACGACTTGTCGTATAGTCCTTCTCTCACGTCCAGCGATTTTGTATCCAGGCTTCGGTACCTCAGGCCTAGCTATGAGTTGCGAGAGCAGTTTAGAGGCCTCCACCTGCCGACACCGATACTAACACGGCTCCCATCGAATCCGCTCCTCCCATTGATGTCCACAGGTACTCGGGCACATACAGCCATCCGGCGTATGGCAATCTCACCTTCTGCGGCCCTCACACCCTTTCGGATTATTGCCACAAAACCCGCGCCGACTTCGCCCCGTTCCCGCTGGGTGCTTTACCCCAGCTTTTTGCGACATGGCCGCGGTTCTTTGCGTCCCATGTGCGTGTCATATTCACCGACGAGAACAGCCCATCCGTGGAGATCTCTACATTATTTCCCGATGGCTATGGGGCCGATGAGTCGCCGTTTACATATGTTATGTACGCGGGAGAGACCGGTTCCGAGTTCAGCATGGATGGCGGAGAGGTTACTAGATTTCAGCTGAAGACAGCTGATGGATCCGGTGATGCCTGGTTTGAAAAGATATGATGGTAGATTATCGCAAATAATTCGGTCACAGCTGGCCTATGTATTATAGGAACAACTCTTCGAAGTAGATTCAGAACATCATAAATTTTGGTGCCTTATAAGAACTTAATTTATCCATTAATCTACCGGTTAATCAAGAGGTGGATCTCTGCGGTATGTATCGTTGTGGTCTTTTGAACTTGTACAGCCAAATCCACAATGCACTCGGAGTCAGTAAATCGCGGCTCACCCGCTTGCCCTCGCTTGCCACGCAATTGCCACGACCCTTGTGATTGTTACAATTGCCTTATATCGTCTTGCTTTGTATTGAGACTCAACTGAGGCTTAAAAACAACTCGTGATCATCTGTCTGAACACGGCGTGGAGCTGTCGAGCAAGTATTCCTTTGTATCATTAGTATGCGACTGTTGTGCGACTGAGAGCATTACGGTCTGCATTGTACTACTTTGTGCTTGCTTTGTGGGGTGCTTGCTTTGTGCAGATCAGGTTACTCTTGCATATAGCAAATCGATAAAGAATAGCGGCGAGCTTAACTTGACCACCTCTTGACCACAGGTTCCTTGCTCAGCCTCTCCCTCAACCAAGCGTCCAACCATCCCTTTTGCTGTATATCCTCCACTCTTAGTCTTAGTACCGAGACCAGCTCCCATTCGTCGCTCCTAACCAATAACACGATCCATAAACGCCATGAGCTCACCAATGGACAGGCTCCCTGATGAACTCTTGAGAGAGTTCCTTGGCCCTTGGCTGTGCGTTTCCGACGCAGAGTTTGCAGCAATCAACCAGGAAGGGTAAGTACTAATATCAGGCTCCAGTCGTTTTGCAAGGAATTGAAACCGTAGCTAACCGAGTTTCTTCAGGAAGCGTTCTGGCGGCCTAGCTACTACCACTTTTGCGAAATCAGAAGTACCTACTGCGGTATGAGTGCTTTTTCTTCGCTGATTTGTCGGCCGTCGTTGCTGATTCTGCCCAGGACTTTCTTCTCGTATGCAAACGATGGCTGAGGATATCTACGCCATTGCTGTACTCGGTCCGCGTCATTATTCTATATCTCGCTTTGGGCCCACTCTGACGCTTCTTAGGCTGTGATTATTCGATCCAAGGCACAAGTAGCCGCCCTGGCCCGTACGCTCAGTGAAAACAACCTCTTTGGACTCCAGATTCGCAAGATTCGCATCGAAGGAGGTTACAATGCTCCCCTCAAGCACGTTATTGACCTAGCGCCGAACCTCACGCACTTTTTTCTTTCGCTGGATATCATGTCAAGCGACAACGTCGCCGGTTTAATCAGCGCTATGCCGGCTATGAAGCACACCCACATGTACCTGAAAAAGAAATGGCTACGCATTGGAAAAACTAATGCTTCTCTGCGCAAAGTGCAAGCAGCGCTGTTCAGGTCCATGACTAGCTGGACGTCCCTGGTACGTAGTCTTGATATTGCCAGTGTAGCATGACTCACTTACTAGTCTACAGACAACCCTTGTCGTGGTTATTGAATACCGCGAATATGAGTACGGCAAAGTGCTGGACACGGAATACTTCGCTGCGATCGCGACCTTACCAAATATCCTGTATCTGGACTTATCAGCTTTGTCAAATGACCTGCATCCCCGTCTACGCATCATGGAGACGGTACCGTCGTTGATTGCTATTCGTGTAGACGAAATTCGACATCCCGATCACGATCAATTCTTCGAGGCGCTAGCGGCGGATTCGCCTTTGCACACACTTGTGCAGTTTAAAGACGACCTGTATGTTCTCAATTGTTCCGTTAGATGTCGATCTCACATGACTTGTCCAGGAAGGGCATTATCACTAAATACCGCGACAATAGACTACGCTACGAAGCTGACTTTATACACGATGCAGGCTCGACGTTGGATGGCATTCCAGCTTCAACGCCCACGGTGGAACGACTATCGCCCCCGCCTCTTGTCTGCAACCCCATACAAGGCGCTATGCCCGATGTTCAAGACAAAATTATCGCCAACATTGTGTATTTCTTGTCTTCAACTAGCCATCTGAATAAACTGTGTTTTGTGTCAAAGAAATTCAAAGTGAGCACATCATTTAACGCCCTTTTCGTGCATCGTCTGATTCTTCAAAGGCTCTGGTCACGCCCAGCTTGTACCGAAGCTTAGATTTCGACCACCACAAAAATATCGTATTATACGCCGAACGGATTACTAGCCAACCCAAGCTAGGAAGCTATTTGGAGGACCTATCCTATAACATCGCACTATTACTTAATACCGATGCCTTGGTGCAATTGGCCGGGATCTTCGTTCATACGCCGAATCTTAAGTCCTTCCAGGCTCCGCCCACCCATCCTCACCACAGCTCTTCACCCAGCCCATGGGCCGTTTTCACGTCGCTGGCTCAGCATACGGGACGTACGCTGGAGAAGCTAGAGGTGTCTGTGTCATTCATGGGAGCAGAGTCACCAGCGCTGTGCACCTCTTTTGAGAAGTTGAAAGATCTGACGTGGCGTTGGGGACATCCTTTCCAGCACGAGGTGGTGGTCCCGCATGATGCTATGCCTCTGCTGGAAAAGCTCACGCTTCGAATGTGTGATCCCTCGTTTGTCCGGGTTTTGATTCAAATGAAGTGCGTCGTTTTTCTTTTATGCGTCTATGCGGTTGCTGATATCTACGTGTGCAGTCTTCCATCTCTCACCACTATTGTCGATCTGACGGATGGAAACGATGCTTTGCTCAAGCATCACGGCCCCAAAATCACCACACTATGCATCACCGAGTCTACATCAGTATTGGTGTTGAATTTGTGTCCAAACATCAGGACCTTGACTATCCGGTCTCCCATGGATTTCCTTGGAAAAGTGCCAGAGCACAAGGCGAGCCTGTAACATTTCCTCTCCCAACAGCTCTAATCTGCCACCCTAGCCGTTTAACGCTGGTATGTTTCATCATGCAGAGGATCACCAGCACCTGGCGAAGATCCGGTTCAAATGCCAGATGTGCGCGATTTTTTACTAGTTTGGGATACTCGCGTGCTGATCAAGCTCTCCACAATATAGGCCCGTGAAAGGTTGGGATGTCGTCCGTAAACAAATGGATCTTTCCTCAGGTTATTCAGCTCTGTTGGAGATACAAATAGACGATATCGTTTGGCCTGAGAACACTGAGTGCGTACTCAATCCAATTCCTCGCTAGAACCTCCCTAGATGCTCATTGATCGTGTTTATATTCATTTCACAGTCATGCCATCGGGCGTAACGTGTGGGTCAAATGGTCGGCCCAACTACTGGAAGAACACAACATCAAGCTCACCAATAGCAAGGGCGACGCGTGGGCTCAAAGGTTTAAGCTCACAAAGTAGATGTTTTGCTCCCTGTCAAACAAACCGATATGCATATGAATGTAATCGATAGGACTCATTGTGGCAAAGGAGGTGTGGTGGCGCTTCGCAGAACCTAACGCAGCAAGGCATTCAAAATGCACTGGAGGCCAATACCATTCAGGTATAAGACTATGCTACCGATATTACTGTCTACCCAGTGCACCATCGGTTCCCAGTACTCCCCCCCGCTCCGCATCGAGGATTAAGGATGCTTGTAAGTCAGTGTCATCATCTGTCAAAATCAACAAAGGCACTCACACGACTCCAGACATCCGCTCGCCGCTTCATAAGAACAACCTGTGATCGATGTGGGGAAGTCAGCACGCGCTCATCAAAGACCCGAAGGCAAAATCACTCACGGGGACTTATGAACATGTCTGCCCCGAATCATCAGCATGCGATACGGAATGAGATGTCAAGGAAAGCTCAGCGGTATATGTAGTGGCCAGTAGCTCCCACAACATGGACAGGCGCATAAGTAAGTCTTGGCGGAGTCGTCCACTATGCCGATCGGACTGGTGGTCGTCAGCATATGGTCCAGCGTGCGGAGAAGGAGTATACTCACATTACGATCCCGAATGCACTCTGTCCGACCCAGTGTCCCTGCACGAAGCGTCAACCGAGCCTTATAGAGACGATTACACTCGGGGCCCGTGTATTCCCCGTAGTGCTGACAAGGCATCATGTGCAATCATTAAGGCCATGCCTTGTCTCTCGTCCCTACGATGTTTGCGCCCCTTCGGGATTGGCTCAACTGCAGGGACTCGGACATCCGAGGTAAGCTTATTGTGAGCTTTAGGGTGGCGGCGGGGTCGTGCTCTGGAGGCTGGCGGGCTGGCTGGCTACAAAGGCTGGCGGGCAACATAGGATGAGCGGACGCTGGGACCGCAATGTACGCACAGGTGTTGGTTGCCACAACGAGCATCGAAGACCCAAGGTAAGTTGATAAGGAGAGGAGGGATGGATGGGCAGGTGGTGGATGAGTGGGAACAAGAGACGAGCATGGAAGTCAGCCTTAAATACTCTGGAGGCAGATCGGGACTCGAAATACCAAAATCCAAACGATCAACAAAGAGTTCGCACAGCCACCGAATTGTGACCATCAACGCGCAATATTAATGACAGTATAAAGGTATGCAGGTCAATTAAATAGTGGGAAGCATTCTTTATTAAGAGCTAATTCAACCATTGTCAGGTTAAATAGACACATTTCTACAGACGAACCTCTCCGCAAATGCCAGTATTACAGCCACCAAATCACGCGTCTTGAAGCACCCCGAGGCCTGTTTGTGCGTAGTTGCATGTAGCCGTCGATATAAATGGTACGTATGCAGCTCAGAGGATAGCGTAGACGATCTCGGATCCGTAGGGGTATCGGTCGTGGTGCCGGCGGGATGAGAATCATAAATATGAATATGGAGAAGTGGAGGGTCAAAGCGACTTGTCCGGGAATAGCCGGAGCCTCAATGATTGATCCAATGTCTACTCGGTGAGGAATTTAGATTTATTGAGGGGGAAACTTTCGTGAGATGTATTTGTTGCAATCCGCTTCGAACCTCTGCGAGATACGCCTCGTCAAAGGAGATCCATGCTGAATCCTGGTGGCGACTGATGACTCACCCATAATTGGCTTCTTTCCCTTGAAGAACAGCCTCTACGGTGGAGACTGTTAGCGGTAGGCTTCCCATCCCGACAATCAAGAGTGTGATGGCTAAGACCAATATCAGCACAACCAAACCTATGGTCGCAAACATTTGTTCAAGGGATGTCTGAAATGCTGTGACATGCAGCAGCGTTTGCGCCTGCGTAGCGGGGACTCCGCCGAGACCTTGGACAAGGTAAGGTTTGGCAGCGGACTGTACGTATTTCCCAATGTTGCTGGCTATCACCTCAGGAGCGAGTGGAACATCGTAGTATGCAACGCCGTTGATGTTCGACTTGGAGGTATTACCCAATGCTTGCAAGGTCAATTCTCCTGCCGCCCAGTTGACTGGGCTTACAGGGACGACAAGGTCCTCTCAGTTCCGCCTCGCGCTAAATTTTTGGCTGCTACCACCAAGAATAGGATTAAGGATGGCCGCGAGGACCGGCCCGAGTCCGACTCCATTGACTCCCTCTCCCTGCGTTATATCGGGTATTCCGGTATCGATTGTTGACGCCACCTCATGAATAGTGAACGTCTGATTGACCATATTTATAAGGCGAGTTTCATTTCGGAAATGGGGGTTGCATTGGAGTATGGATGCCGTATTGGAGTAGGATGCATTGACCGCTTGGGCGGGCGACAAGTATGGGCTACCAATGGCAGTGACGTTATGCGCACCCAACGGCCAGAGATCGCTGAATCCGGTACTGTTGTACATGGTATTCTGGGTGGGTATACTTTCTAATGACAGGAATTCGATGAGCCATGAGGTATTATAACCCTGGTCGCTATAGTCGATATAAGTGGCATTGCTGGTACCGATAAAAAGCCAGGCGATTGTCCCATCGTCGGATCCCCCGTCAGAACGCACCAACGGCCAGATACCTGTTACGAGTAGCATGAGTCCAATAAAAATGAGATCCATGTTTGGAGAAAGAACTTTCCTGAAAGAGGGGCAATGTCGAAATCTCCGCGGCTAACGCTGGAAAAGAATCCTGTGCGATCCGACAGTGTGGGCCGGTTGCCTGGCACGAACGGATCGATAGCATACACGGCTTGATCCACAACCCACGCATCGAGCGCCTGGTATGTGGGAGCACGGTAGCTGCAAGTATAGTTGTAGAACACCACATCGCGAGTCCAAGAGAGATTTTGGCCGAGAAGGTCTCGGCCTGGCATTCCAAACAATGTTCCGTTCGGCATTTCATACCCATAGCTTCCGCTTTGGATTTGTTCCAAGGATACCAACGCATTGGAAAGAACGGTAGCAGAGGCAATCTTGTCCACGTATACGAATTAGAAATCCCCCACCTCAAAATATGTGGTTCGGTTCAGATAAGTGGGGTTGATGGATATGGTGGCTGGTGCGACAGCGCTAAGGATAGTGGCGAGAAGAGAGGCAAGGAATGCCAGTATGAAGGGGAAACTCGCGCGTTTGGACGTTGCATATAACCCTCGATCCACCATTCCCACTGTTAGAGTGGAGACCGCGATGTCTTCTTTGGATTGACCCTGGATCCCTCGGCGATTCCACTCGCAAGAGAACACGTACGCAAGCACCCCGACGAGAGGAGCAGTCGCGATGACCTGGTATAGGACGGAAAATGTTGTCCATACCGTCTTGATGCGAAGCATGTCCCAATCCCCGATCTCTATGACCTTGATGCGGCACACGACTGCTAAAATTATCCACGCCAGCTCCAAACACGCGAACACGCCCAGGCGGATCGATGCGGACCAAGTTGTCATCGAGTCGGGGTGTGCGCGATGGGATAACGATTTCTTCGAAAGCTGCTGCTTGAGTGATTTCAGTGACATGGTGAGGATGGGCCAATGGCTGGAATTGCCAGAGGAGGGTCGAGATAAAGAGTTTTGATCTCGACTTGCACGGTAACAACAGAGCTTGTATGTCAGTTATTTAGGGACCTTGCTGTGTAACTCGGCTGGTACCGGTGCATGATTGATGCACAGCGGCGCCGAGTTCCATGAGCGCGTTTGACGCGCAAGATCTTTCTGCCGACTCGGGGATCATTCGATTTGTATTTCTCAGATCCGCACGTAAGGCCCAATCAAGTAACCTTGCCGACCGTAGCCGCCGGGCAGGACCGTCCTGGACCGTCACCTCGATTTTACCGGGCGATGTCACGCTCGTCGTTGCCAATCCTGGTGACGGCAAGATGCGCGCTCGCTATGACAGCTAAGTATGGGATATCTATGTATTGTGAAGATGGAAGTACTGTAAGTTTCAATGACAATATTACTATGCTAATTTAGTAATGGTCGCCATCATCTATCAGTCATGCCCTGCATATTGCAAACATCCGTCCCTGCCAAGATAGTAGAGAATAGGATGGGATGGGGAAATGGGGAGAGCCTCGCGCTCGCAAGCAAAATCTGAACTGGGTTGCTTCCTGTTCGAATCTGTCGTATGGTGTCCAGAAGGTGTCTGTCAAGGAAGTCCCAAAGATAAATGTGTGGTGTATTTTACAATGCCATGAACGATCAAAACCAAGATATAGTAAAACAACAAGTGTACAAGTCGAAGTCGAAGATATAAAAAGCGGTAAAGGCTATAAGGCAATGGCTCCAGAAGCTCAGAAGAAGAATACAAGGGCGAAATAAGGCGTTGAAAGCTAAGGAATGCAATGGCTCGAGGAGCTAAAGTGGAGAATACGAAAGCGAATTGATAGCTGGTGGGTGGGCTGCGAATGCACAAAAGGTTGTATGCATGTACGCAGGGTCTGGGGCGCAATATTTGCGTCATTAATAGCGTGATTATTGTGCTGGTGTTTGATGGTGTGGGTAGCCGAGTATAAGAAGATTCTGAGAGGAGTGAATTAGGGAAATGGCGAGAATAACGAGCGATGGTATACTCACGAGTAATGTTAGGATAGCAAGGCTCACAAAGGTGCTCTTCTCCAGCATTCTATGCGATTACGCAGGAACTACCACCACCACTGCTATGGTCCTCGTCAGCGAGCTCCACATCCTCGAAGTCCTCGGGTTTTCCGAACAAGATGGCGGAGAAGGAGTCCATTGGATGGTAGATCCGGAGGTGGGGTTGGGAGGATGAGGTGAGTGCGGATCGGAGAGAGCTGGGAATGATTTCTTGGTGAGGAAAATAGTCTTCCAAGCCTGACACCTTTTATATGAATGTCCTGACGGACATTGGCTAGCCCACGTTGAGTCCACCGTGGTAGGGCCGGAACATCAACCTGCGGCTTTCGTGATCCCCGACGCCCACAAACAATAAGTTAGGGCCTCGGGGAGAGCCTGGGAGACCTAGCAGACATTCTTAGACAATAACGGTGGACAAACGGTGGATGTAACACGTCAGAATTCTGAAAAGATGAACCGGTTGGTAAGTGGCAAAGACAAAAGACAATTAGCAGTGGGCGCTTAAAAGGCGCGGATCAATATGCGGACCGAGATACTTCGCCGACGATTGCACACCTTTGCACACACACGTCTGCGTATGTTTTTTTGTTCGCTCGTACCGACAATGAGCTGCAGCGATGCTGACTTGCCACATCAGCCAGTACGATTAAAAAATGTTTACCTGATAATTCAGCTGATTGACTTCTCTAACGTGTCCCTGCCTCATTGCTCTAGTCAGGTCAAAGAACAATAGCACATGTGACCATGTGTCATCATGCTGCTACTTGGCCATCGCCCGCCTCACAGGAAAAATGCAATATCCAGGAACGCAGAAACGGCTGATATATACTGTCCCCACGCTTCTCATATTCGTCGCGGGCTTCGAGACTCGGAGGCCAGGCACCGTGATACGGCTTCATATCCTGAGGTGGGCTGCGCAGAACAAAAAGAAGTCAGGAACATGACGAGCATTATCACATATTGCGAAGAGCCGGGAGGCAATTTGAAATATTAAATATTCTACCAGCCTGCGTATGATGTCAGGCCGTTTGGCTAAGATCTACCGGAAGGAAAGACGAACTTTAATGTTAGCTTGTATTTGCAGTCATGCCGAGGATTCAAAGTGATCTTCCGACGGTCCGACGGGAAGGATACGGCTCGCAGCAGCTGAGGGTAATTGTTGTCGGAATCCAAATCCACGGGGATGGCTCAACAGAGAATGATTAGGCGACTGCGACGAGTAGGAGATTATAAACTAGAAGACAGGAACGGATGGAGGCTCGCCTCGAAGGCTTTCACCCTCGCCAACGCGCTATCCATCCATCAAGAGCCCTCCACGAGGCCCATATGTACCCTCCCTAGTATCGCTCTTAAGGGTTAGGTCGTGGGCCATCTTATGAGCCACTGGGCTAAGAGAAGGGGAGGGGGTTGCCCTATGGAGCAGGAGTACGCGAAGAGCGGGGTGCGAAGGACGCCCACGAGGTACGCGGCTCCTTGTGTGCCCGGTGGAGATACGAATCGGACAGGATTCCTCGCTTCGTCCAGCGACAATGACCTTGCCCAATCACGACAAGATTAGCAGTGGAGAAAGCGCGAACCGGATGGTACTCGCTGAGTATGATCAGATCCCAATCGTCTTGAGGGAGGGACGGCCAAATTCCCCGCAGTCTGCGCTCGAAGCCGAATTCCATGTCGATGTTGTGCTCGAAGATCATTACTACTTGGGCACCGCCATCCGTCATTTGACACAGAACCTTAAAATGAGAGTGCCAGAAAGTGATCTCTAGTGGCTTGAGACTAGCAGAGGGCAGAGGGGTCGTTACAGGCTTGAATTTGCATCTAAACAGCATTACTCACTGCCAATCTTTGTGATGCTTGCTCGTACCCTGCGCGGTGTGCTAGGGGGGATGCATGACAAGAAGAGACGCCTGTTTTAGCGGAAGCAACGCATTGGCGGCATCAGAGGGCAAGCACAGCAGCTCAGAACCCGCGATACCATCTTCTCCTAGCGCTTCATGCGAGCGAGCACCCCGGCTAGGTAGATGGGTCCGACTCAGAGTTGGAAGAGTCCATGCACTGTCACATATGCGCTTGCTCCCTCGCGTACTTGACGCATTCGAGGAAGATGTTGATCGTCGAAGAGTGAACGTTCCTAACATTGTGCCAGGTAAGCGTAATATATACAAATTATACCTTCGTCAGTGGGGATACTGATAGTCCGAGAAGAGTCCATCTCGCACCATCAATAGTCGTGGCTCGTTAGCCCAATCACGTATACCTTTCCAGGTACGCCGAGTGTCTTCGAATAGGGAAACATGCCCGAGAACAGTACATTGCTGAGCGGCTCTCTGGAGCTTATAGACCCAGTATCACGCCCACGCTACGATTGCATAGAGGAGCTGTCTTGAGCCACGGAAAGTTGGATGGCAAGTTGGACGGCATTATAGCACAGCCTGAGCAGCACGAGCAAGATTAGAGGGGCTATTAATGTCTTTCAGAACGTAGAGATCATTGGCGGCGAAGTGACCTGAGGGCGAGTGCGCAAGCCAACTTGGGACTGTAAATGCAGCAGTTATAAGACGCCATCTTTAACTGCAGTCTGCAATTGAATAAGGATCGAACTCCAGGTTGCATTCAAATTATTGGGCACTCGCTGAGGTGGTGATGGTGGTGGTAGACAAGTGGTAGATGAAGTGCTCGTGAGCTGTGAAGGACGCTTACCGTCGCCGGCCTTCTCGACTTACGCACCAAAGTCTTATGTAGGCGCAGCGACGATGCTAGTGCTTGTGCTTGTTCCTCGTGGGTGAACTTGCAGGCTCTGAAGAGCTTTGAAGACGGAAAAGATTCACAGGCCGTGGCCGCAATATAAATGCTGATCATACAGACAGACGTTCGATATGATATTGACTGGTGTGATTAGATGGCTTAATTACCTCTGAATTAGCCACAATTCCGTTTATGGCCAAAGTGTAACCATGGAATCAATGAATTCAGATATGCCAGTGGAAAGGACGGTATATCAATCGCATGGGAAGCTTGCCATTAAGCAGCCATCCTTGCTCAAACTAATCAATTGTGCAATTTACGATTAGCTGTTATATATAGAGGATGCTAACGGAGGTGCACAGCAGCCTCCGGTAGTCTTCATTTCAGCATAATACGACTGCGCTATAAAATATATCAAATGCATCGTGGAAGCGAAATTAAAGGTGTATTAGGTATGATAGGTGGACAGGAAGGAAAGCGGAATGACTGCGGATACATCATCTAGGGTGTTCAAGATAAATATCTATGCTATTAAGTGGGTAGTATGCAACAACAATTAGTGGACAGCGAGGAAAGGAGGGGAAAGCTGGTTTAACGAGACAGGTCGATGTGGCGAATGCCGGATTTTGGTAGGGATTTGTCTTCGAGAAGGTTGAGTACAGAGAGGTGAGATTGCGCAGAGTAGTCCTTGCTCGCCATCTTCGACGCTTGCCATGCAGCGCGTTTGGGGTCCGTCCTGAAATGTAGATGTTGGCATGATAAGGTTAAATAGAAATGTTAAGACGTACCAGGTGGTGTCCCAGCCAGCAGTGGCAACGGCATCGGGGAACTTTAATAATGTTGCCTCCGAATCATTGGGGTAGAGATGTTGGTGCAAGGCGACGATAGGAACCTCTTCGATGGCTGACTGACCAGGAGCGACATTGGTATCCGCTGCGAGAATGAAGCCGGTCTTGGAGCCAAAGTTAATACCTAGACTGCGGCACCAGACCGGAAAAGAAACGCACCTTGGCAAGCTTGCTCAAGTCCCAGATTGCGAATGTGTTCCATGGTGTTGTCAGTCCTGTCACCTCCACAAGTCCAGGGGCATTCTTGACGAATTTGTGTTGAGCGAGTGCTTTGCCGATGACAAGGGTTTCTGGGAGTATGATCGGTATATGTCGATCGCCACTGTAACATAAGCACGTACCTCTCCGCCACAGATTAAGCATCTGGCCAATCTCCTCGGGCAAAACAGTCATCTCCACACTCATAAACACGATTTTTGACGCGCCCATTCTCCGCGCGCGTATAACGCCCGCGTTAAGTGGTCCAGAACAACTCCACGGAGTTGCACCTAAAAATTCGGCAGATTGCTGTTCCCTGCACCGAGCCAGTTCCGGCCTGGTTGTGATCGCATGTTCCAAAGCGGAATCAGCAGCATCGTACTATCGGAGAACAGTAAGCAAAGCCGCGTTAGACACGTAGACGAGTTTTTTTGTCCGTACCGTGATGATCACTCGCGACCAGGTTGCCGCTTTGAGAACGGCCTTTACAAGGCGGTCAACGGCCTCATCGGTGGACGAGGATGCATCCTGGTGGATACGGTGGATGCGGAGGACGCTGACGATGCTTTCGTGCTGGCTTGGGTTAACCATGGTCGTAGGGGAGCAGGGGGCGATGAGAGTGGGAGTTAATGGACATCAAAAGAGCCGCACAAATGTTATAACGGGTTGCTTAGGATCACGTGAGTCTCTCCTTGCCACCGTGTTTCAGCTTCGGAGCGGCACTGTCCCTGAACGGGAATGAACTTCTCCCAATCGCCGCTTCTTTCCTCTCACGATCTAATTATGCCATATCCTGCCACATCGGGGGAAGTGAATGTCGTTAATGTCGTTAAGAAGAAGAATCACCATGGCATCATGCCCATCGTAGCTACTGCATTCCGAAATCAAGGACTACGATTCGGGATCCGCCTACAAATTCAAGTTCGCCGTGACAGCGCAAACTCAGGCAGGCCGAGCAAAGGGCCACAAATGGTTGCATATAGTACTGATGAGCTCGTGAAACAAGTTCATGGTCATGTCCCTGGCATCAGTCGTCATCGCACCCGTTGGTCCTGAATTATCCTCTGGCATCTTTTATTGGGGCCCGCGGCAAGCCCGCGACTCGGAACCATTTGGTAACTGTATGTTGCGCGGAATGGGGTCTACCAATCCGAATCGGAGTCGGCTGTGCTCAGTGAGTCTGGACTCTGCCTAACTACTTATCCGCCCCCGTCCACAGTACCCGCCCCTTCAGAGCTTACTAGCCTTCATTTTACATGTCCTCGGATCAGATGGGCGTACACAGTAAGTACTGACGCGCAAGGACGTCCACGGTCCATCGCCGCCGCTTGGCATTCAATACATCTCACCCTTGGTCCCACATGACGAGACGCTTGCAATCTGACCCATCAAATTGTGCGTTCACATTTTGCCACCCGATACGGGCTCTTAGCGGATGCGATGACCCTGTCGCGAATCTTTCCAAGAGCGTTTCAAATTGGCCGGCCGCCGCAGCCTGTTGGCGCAGTCTTGGTGTTTGGCTAGTGCTACTAGCAAAATGCCACCACATGCATCTAAGCGAGTGACACTCAAAGCCTGGGCTGTCTACGAACTTCTAAGCAAATACCCAGTTTCAACCAGTTCTCCATTCTCCGTGACATTTACTTCTTTCATGGACAGTCAAAATGGAAATTTTCTAAAATGCAGCCACCGTGTTCGAACCTCGAGGCGCGTTCAACAATATCTCATGGACATCGCCGATCTTCCTAATATCTGGTAAGCCCAAACCTTCCTGGTCTGACTTTGCACCGACTAATTACCGATGTTCAGCACTGTGGGCCAGGGTGCGATTCGGGCGGACTTCCTCAACACCAATATGCCCGCCATTAAATGCTGCTGTGGCAATCTGGCAGCTCCACGATGTCCCATCCAGACTCGCCGAGTTTCGAGGCGGCGGCAGTTCGTCTGCAATACATGCACTTTGAAGCGAACCACCTGGGTTTTCTCAACATGTTCATAGCCGACCTTCGGGTGATTGGCGCGACCACAGCACCCCGTCATACGGTCCCGTTAGCGATGGAAATTTTTAGTTGGCCCACGATTATAGCCTCAGAGGCCGCTGTGTGAGCATCTCTTTCGGACTTGCTGTTGCATCGGTGACCAAGCTCGGTGATCATCATCCCGCCCCGGAGGCAATGTGTCCGACCTTACATGTGTGTTCATTGTTGCTGTTGCTTTCCCAGCTGATATGCTTTTCTCGACCTCAACATCGGAACTTCCGGCGGCTGACCGGTGCTCCCCACTCAGGGTACATTAATTCATATCTTGCGAAGTCAAACCGATTGCGTGTGGGTTTTATTTGTCAGCGGTGGTATTTATACCAGGTCCCTGCTGGCAGCAATCAGCCATGCGTGTACATTTATGACAGCGCTGTTCGAGTTCCCAGGAGTTCCCGGTGCTGTATTTCCTGTGCCTTGCAGTGGTGGCACGGTGGCAATGGGCTCTCTGGTTTCAACTTTCATGTGACATTCGTCTACATCACTGAAGATGCATGCGGAAATTTAGTTCGAGCGGGACACAAGCGGCTTGGCTTGAATCGATTAAACCCGCCGTCTGCCGACCAGCTAAACAGGAGAGCAATACTATGTCGGATAATCTGCGCCGCGATCTTCCTCGTCTGGAAGGGGAGGTTTTATTGCAATTTGTGACGGGCCTTTGAGCGATATCGGTTGCGGTCATCAATTTTCCATGCGGTGTATACGTAGAGCCATATTCGTCAACAAATCTTATGAGATAAATTCAAACCTCAAATCACGGAAACAGATGCTGCTAGGGTCTCAAGGAATTTTGGCCCGCAAGTCGGGAACGTGAAAGTAAGGGATAGCTATTATAATCTCGGTTTCATATTGTTACTATACTTTATTTAGATCTAGGGTGTAGGTGGTGCGGGTGCAGTGAGACGAAGAGTGTGGTGGCCAGGGTGGTGGCAGAAGCAAACCTGCAACATGCAATGATGACTAATTATAATCGGGGCACGTGCCAGCGATGCTGATTTCCTTCCCGGACAATGACACTCACCACTTTCAACTCGAGGTTGGTGAAATAGCCTTGAAATTAGATCTCAAACTAATCTCAAATCTTGTCGAGCGGTGACACTTGACGCTCGACGCTACTTGGAATTCCCTATGGTCGCTCATTAAAATCAATAACTCTACTCTAATTCCGAACAGCTCTGTTCTGGCGCCGTGCTTCAAGTTTCAAGCCTTCGAGGTGCTACAGTTTTTGCTGGACGGCACCGTGAAATTCGAGATCCTGAGAGACCCATTTACACGTTTGGAGCTAGATGGTCGCTGGCTCAACAGAATGACGCAGGAGGATGACCCCTATGCCTACATATTGCGCTGGAGACGAGCCCGTCATCGAGGATGGTTCAGTCCACCAGTGGTTGCCACGAAAAGAAGTGCACATACATGGTGATCCCCATCCCTCCCCCCTCATAACCTCAAGCTCATCCCTATATGTAGTCCCGATCACCTCGGGATATAGTGCCACCACTCTTAGCACGCAGACTGGCAATCAAAACTGCAGGTCCGCGTTCTAAGTGTAGCATTCGTCGCTGATTATGAAAGTCCTTCGCGCTTTCCAGCCCGTGCGGATGGTTGGCGTCGCTGTTGAGGCCATCCAAATTCATCGAGGTTTTATACATTTCGTCTACTGGGCGGTGGTGATGGCTACGCGGTAGGTTACACCGCACGTCAATTTTACTAAGGTGTGGCCACTGACAGGCACGTCTTTTGTCAGGCACGGAGCTTCCACAGTTCCGCTTTCTGTGTGAGCTATTTCTTGTTTGGAGATTGTTTGGAGATATATTATCAACCATCACCCTGCCATCACCTGCCTTTGCTGACACGCGTCCGGCAGAAAGGGCATTAGTTGGTCGGCTCTTGCAAATGCCCGACATGACTATACAAACCTTGAGGTTCCTCATAAGCGGGCTATCATGCATCATGACCAAAACTTATCTCTCTCAGTTACATACACCACATTTCAGCCTCGCCTGATTTTATGCTCCACACACCGAATGAGCTGTCGCGCGCAATATACTGAATAGGAAACATTGCGGCTCTCGAGGCGGAGGTGAAACTCCTCCGTCCGATCTTCAGATCCAACGACTCGTTGATTTATCCGAGTTACGCAGGACAGAGTTACGCAGGAAAGATCACCGCCACCGCCGCCGCCGCCGCCGCCTACGCCAAGATTCTGAAACGAGAGTTACTTACATGTTTAACGTTTAAGGTTCTAAACCGCGCTACCATCCTGCGGTTAAGTACCTCTTCCAGCCCAGCTTTTATTAATCTTCCCTTCTGCTTGAACGAAACTGTTACGACTCAATCAATATGACTTTATTTATCGTCGTTTCGAGCGTCGGTGATTCCATAAGTTTGAAGTGGTTCGAAGTTGAACTTTGAAGTTGCCTGACCGGCCGGTGGTATTTACGTGGGACGCTCGCTACAATCTGAGGTTGTCGCAAATAAGAGCCACATAACGGGCGTCAGCTCTGAGGTGTGTACCCACTGGCTTGTTAATTGTGTGGTGTGCACAGCGACTAATTTGGATTGTTTTGCAGTATGTGACGGTATGTTCAATAATAGCCAACGGGTTCGTAGCACCAGTACTGACGGCTGCATGTCCTCACCACCCCCGTCGCGTGGCTGAAGTCCATGGGAAACCGCCAGGCCATGCTCAGCGAGACCGGGGGCGGAAACACCGCGTCCTGCGAAACCTAGTGCGTATTCCTATCATCGCTGTTATAGCCATAGCCATATGATATATCGTTTGCTCACGAACTTGGACTTGAACAGCCTCGACTCGGAGCTTGCGTATGTGAAAGCGAACGCGGCGGGACTCCATCGCTGGTTTCACGGTCTGGGCGGCCGGCTCGTTCGACAGCACGTGCACCCTCACCATCACCCCCAACGTAGGCGGGACGGACCAGTGCTGGTGAGTGGCTGTTCGCGTATGTGATGTTGGCCAGGCGGACGGGATACTTTGCAATCGTGCCCCAATCTCCCATGAAATCTATAGCGCGATGGTAGATACCCTTCATGTTGGACATGCGGGTAATGGCAACAAATGTGATCCCGTGTGGTTGTTATAGTATATTATAAGTTATAGTCTTAATAGTCAATTGCAGCCACGGGCTTGATGCAAATACAATATTATTTTTGATTGCAATTTTCGAGTACCTTGAGTTTATGCGCAACAGAGAAACGCTGGTTCTCCAACTAGGCGCGCTGATGACGAGGATTATCAAGGACATCCGAAGATGCGAGACGGATACGGCTGATGAAGGCGGCGCTAGGTTTCCACATCCTGAGACCTGACCGCCACTGAGTGGCCGTTCTCAACCTTGCCTCGCCTTTCCGGATGCTATCGAGTCTGCGTTGAAACCAAGTCTCGCACGTTGGCGACCAGTACCCCATCTCCAGCCCCCCCGATACCCACGCATTATGCCTGGGCCACCAGGAAGCATCCGCCGTCTGAGTACCAATACCTTTGGAAAGGCGATGAGAAACACAATCGATGAGACGTACACATGGGGCCCACTCACCAGCGCTTAATTTATACACCCCAGCTATCAGGTCAAGGTCATCCTCCGACAGTGTGTCATCCCACGACCCAGCGTCCTCGCCGTCGAATTGCGTGTAGCACCCGGTATCAATGTCGTGGGGGCCCAGTAGCGCAACGTCAACCTCGAGAAATTCAATGCACAATCTCCAGACGATGCCGCCTTTCAGAATTGCCGCGCGTGCCCGGCGCTCCGTGTCCAGCCAGTTACGGAGCAGACCCTGGTACTTGGCGTAGTCTGTATTTGTCACCGAGTAGCCTTCTGCCAGTGTCCGTGAGCCGAGCCCTACACGTCCCTGATGTCGCTGTGCATTCCTCAGGATAGACGCACGAGTCCCGGAAATGGGTGCCTGTGTCGTGAATGCCCTTCCGGTGGCCAAGAATGCCTGGGCGATGTCAATGCGTCCCTTGCCGGAAAAGCGTCTCAGACACTCCAACGCCGTAACTGCATCCTGCACAACAAGATCCCAGTGGGGCTCTGGCGCATTGGCGGAGTAGACGACTTTGGGGATGATCCGATAGTAGACTTCGTCACCCACGGTACAGCGATGTACCACCATGAGCGAAGTGTCGCATATGACCGGGGATAGGTGCATATCACTTAGATCGCAAAGTGTTGCTGGAATCGCGGCGCCGGTGAGAAGATATGTTACAAAGTCCATGATGGGATCCTCGTGCGTCACCTCCCACGTAGTTTCTGAATCACCCAGTGTGATGCGGGTGTTGACCCATGTCACTGACCCCTTGGGCCGCTGCAGTGTCAGATCGCGGCGGTAAATGCCAGTTTCAAACTTGAAGCCGTAACGGTGATAGATGAGGCTGTCTATTTTGTCCAGTGATTTAAGAGTTGCCGAGAAAAGTGGCGGATCCCGTGAGTCAAGGTCCTCAGACCGATCAGGGTGCATTGCGGTAGAGCGAGAACCAACCGAGGACGCAGCTTGAGGAGCCGCTACCAACTGAGAAGCCGTCAATCGAGGAGAAATGGATGAAGCTGTATATTCCGGAGTTGAAGCTTGACCGTCAGAGAGTGTATCAGGAGCTTCCCGAGTGACAGTGTGTGCATGACTCGGATCAGCTGCGATGTTGAATATCAATAGTCTGCTAGCAACAGAATATAAAAGCGCTCACCAGCCGCAGCTGGAGCTCTCTTAATTTCGTAAAACGGGTACCATGTACCAGCGATTTCAATTCCAGTGAAGGTACTCGAACCAGAAGATTGAGCATAAGTAGAGCGGACTAATTGGTCATGCTGATTTCTGAGACTAGGGGAATTCAAAGTTGGGATAGCATCGTCCGATTCAGAATCAGAATCCATTGTCAAGTCTATAACGGCAGACCTGCGCCCAGCCACGGGTTTGAAGTTAGAATAGCGGACATGAAGCTGGTGTGACTTGTAATTTGACATACCCGGCCATTGCCCCACCTTCAGGGATCATGGATGTGATGTGATACAATTGGGAAGATGGCAAGGAAACTTCAAGGAAGACTGGACCTTAGATGGCCAGTGGTGAGTTGGTGGTGAGTGCGAAAAAAAAGGAGAAGAAGATCGGGCAAGATCAATGTTGGGAACGTTTATAGCGGTGGGAATATTTACGTAAGCCGCCACTCACTTTGAAGTAGAACATTACAAGTTTGGATGAATTTTAGACCTTAACCTTCTTCTGATCCACTCTTATAACCCACTCTTTGATGCCAAAGAATGCTGGAAGACGATATTCATTATCTGGGGATGAAGATAGCATCGAGTGCCCATGCAGGTCACCCCCTTACACCCTTAAACCCAGGAAAAACCCGCTGTAGCGCTCTACTTACATCAGATTATCTATATGGAATAGGAATTCTCCTTTCATCTCCGACGATTTCGCTAATTCGAGTACCCACCTGACTCCTGAGCATTGTGAGGAACAAGAAGGTAGAAAGTGTAGATTTCAACATCTAATAGCTATAGCAGATCTGACGGTAAATAACATCCAATATTACAGTCATTGACTCTTGTTCCCGTGCCACACTGTGCCCCTATCCCCGTCCGCGCCCCGCACCACCGCCCTCATACATCATGCATCATGCCCCTTCCGCCCATCGCACCCCGCCCCCGCGCTTCAGACACACCTGCAAAATGAATTCCAAGCACTTGCAAGCACGAAAATCATATCTACCGCAGTTGAATGCACTCAACGCAATCTGACAGCCTACAGGCATCAATTAATCTTGAATAACTTGTAGCATTTGAAACGGCGGGCAAGTGCCAAGAAACGGAACAAATGCGCTTCCCGTGAAGCTTGATGGAGTCCATGGCTATCGGTTACTACCAGCGGCCCACCTTTTGACAGAGGACCACCTTTTGACAATCCACTCCTGTGAGCTCAAATCAAGGCTCAATGAGCTCAATCTTTTTTGCACGGAAAGCTGAATATCTGAGGAGCATGGGAGTAAAATTTTCACGAATTTAGATACATCTTGTAGAGTACATAGAGCGTAGGTAGAGGGTAAAATGATGAGATTTTGGTGAATCTTGGGTCAATCTCATTCGGAGACACCCAATTTGAAGCCGTTGGTGAAATAAATATTCAAGCCTAATCTCACAGTCATATAATACAATAGACCACAAGCCGGCGATGATCTATGGCGTGTAGAAAGCAGACGAAGGGATGCGGGAGGATGCCTTGGCCACGCCACGTGTTGTCAAAAGGTGGTCCACTAGGCTCGGGAAACTTACACTGCGCAGAATAAAATACAAAAAATCCATGTTCATATGCATTCAATGTTTCCCCTTCTATCTACGAAGCTCCCGGAGCGAAAGATGGGACGAGGACACAGTATTTGGTCCAAGACCAAAGTTCTGTCAAAAGGTGGGCCGGTGTTAGTACCATGTGGGTATGGGTGTGTAGGTGTTCGTTCTAGGCAGCAGGTTTATCAGCGCGTACATTTTGTAACGAGTTACGAGGGCCGTTTAAAAGACTTATCAGTTACAACACCTGTGAATACTGAAATTCCAGGGTCCGGCGGGTCCATTAACGATCAGGGGCGACGCGGTCGGAAGGGCATATGCATCCTATATCTTAGACTGGTTAACGATGACGCGGGAGCTGCGTACGCGGAGTCCGCATGTCCATGTCTTGCTGCATTTGGGCGCGGCCGACAGGCCACAGGTACTGTGTCAATGTGGGCGGGTCTTCGCTGGCAAACATGTTCCCAGTACTTGTGTCCGGGGCCTGATTAATCTGTCGTCAGTGAGATTTTCTTAAGTGATACGGACATGGAGACTCACCTTGGTAGATACGACATCCAATTTGCCATCAGCACGCCCAATTGCAATTTGCACCGTCCGCACGTGTGGGGTAGGCACCCATCATGGCCTTGCTTGGCGACAGGCAACGCGCTTGTGATCCTTCGATGAGTTGGGCCAGGACCAGGAGGGGGCAGTGGGGCATTCTAGTGCGAGGGGAAAGACCTGACAAGGCAGAATTGCGCTTCTGATTGTGGAATTTGGGCATAGAGCTCAGGATTCAGAGGCGATGATACTTGAAGGTCGTAAACAGGGGTGCGTATGTTGGATATGTTGAAGTGGTCAGGTCACCAGTCGCCAGTAGCAGTACACGAGAGTTAGCACAGGGAGGGGATAGAACAAGGAGGATACGGCAGGTGCTCAGTCCGCAAGAGACTTGCTTGAACAGACTCCGACCCAACTCCGACCATCGTTGGCTTTTCAAACCACCTACAGCTGGCACATTCTCTTTCGCGCC
Organism: Athelia psychrophila; assembly: GCA_001630335.1. Lineage (NCBI taxonomy): Eukaryota > Fungi > Basidiomycota > Agaricomycetes > Atheliales > Atheliaceae > Athelia > Athelia psychrophila. The sequence continues at coordinate 23,905 of KV417764.1, forward strand.
CGCTGGCTCGCTAGAATATTCAGCTATCCTCAATATCCTCAGATGCCAACACAGTGAGTATAACGACCGCACATCCTCTGCGCGAGCATGGCACTCTTTCGAATGGCGCGTGCCTGGCTAGGCACCCGGCCCCACCGCGATGACGACGTCGGTACCGCTACGTATGTTCACTGCGATGAAAGGCCTCAAACTGTCTTTCAACGACAACATGCTCCAGCGAGGACTTGTGGCCGCAATGAAGGAGCCTCCACTCAATGCACAATAATCTTGGGATCGAGATCCGCGCCACATTCGCAGCGTCACATGACGAAATTTCCTGAGGGTTTCCTCTCAACCACGAACATAATCATCTGTCCATCTGATACCATCCGCACCATCCACATTCATCCGGTTACTACCTAAATGTCGCATAACTCGTCAGATCCTCGATCTGAGTATGCCAATTACCCTCACATGAGCGTCAAGAACCATTTCCTTGGCGCTTCATCGACAATTGTGACTCTCGTCAAGGAGGTCTCGGATCTGATCCCCAATGTGGGCCCTCTATCGCAAGTACTAGGCATCACAGGAGAGCTCTTCGCCATTATTAAACAAGTCGAGGCGAACGCGGGAGACTGCGTGTTTCTAGTCGAGCGGATCCTGCGGTTTCTGAAGGACATAGCGGAGCAGTGCAAAGAGGCTCCCATTCGCGCTGGCTCTCCGAACGACGTGTTGCTCAAAAAACTTATACTGTAAGACGTCCCCTTCTCGGCAATTTCTCGGCTTATACCGTATTACAACTTTCACAGCAGGATCAATTTGATCAAAACGGATGCCGAGAAGTGGCAGACGTCTTCGTACTGGCGCAACATTTGGCGTCGAGACGCAGTTAAAGACGCCATCGCGAAGCATGGGACGAATTTAGAAGACTGTTTCCGTTCATATAATGTGAGCTTCGCACATGGGTTTCTTATGCCTCTCCCGCTCATTGCCTCGTACAGATGGGAGCGCTTTCATACTTGGGAGCTCAAGCTGACAGCTCGACCCATCCAATCATCCTACCGGCCGGTAAGAGGCCTATTCTTCGATCTAGTCTACTTTGTTCATTTTCAAGGCAGGGCTCGCTGACGGCCACATTTTCCATGGACTCGTCGTACTGGAAGCCATGCACGATCGCGGAGGTACCAGAGTCTGCTGTCTCGAAGGCACGAGGCAGGCGGCCATTGACGAGTTTTTTCAATGGGTGGTATCCGGCAATAACCTGCTATGCTGGTTCAGCGGGCCAGCGGGTTCCGGCAAATCAGCGTTATCTCAATCGATCGCCGAGCGCTGCGTTAAGGACAAGATTCTCGCCGCCAGCTTCTTTTTCCTACGTGGCGCCGGACCTCGAAGCTCCTTCACAAATCTTATCACGACCCTTGCCTTTCAACTCATGTTATCATTCCCCGACGCCAAGGCTGCCATCGAGGGTGCCCTTCGCGAAGACGTGAAGATCGGCGCGCAGTCGATGCAGGATCAGCTCGACAAGCTCATTATCCGACCCTTGGCAGCGCTGGTTAGGCCCCATGATTCAACCCCATCAGTAATCATCATCGATGCTATGGATGAATGCAACGACCGCAAAACCATGCAAGACTTTATTGGTATCTTAGCAAGTGCTTGCTCCAACCACCAACTCCCGGTTCGGTTTCTGCTCACTAGCCGCGGCGAGGACCACATTCGCCAGGCTTTCCTGGGTGATGTTACTAGTGCCGAGACAACCTCGTTTGATTTAGGAAACTTTGACGCTCGCGAGGACATCAACACATACCTTAAGTCTTGCTTCGCCACCATCATCAGACTAAATCCACGTCGCTTTCAAGGTCTTCCTCTCCCATGGCCATCCGCTGCAGATCTGGAAGCCCTCGAGAAACAATCCTCCGGACTGTTCATCTTTGCATCTACCCTAGCAAAGTTTGTTACTGACGGGACGGCTCCTCCAAACGAGAAGTTACAGGCTGTCATGAACCTGAATGACGGTCTCGACCCGTTATATGACCAAGTCCTCAGAGCTGTACCGAAGAACGACGATTTTCGTCCGGTCCTGACGACTCTCATGCTTGTACGCGAACAACCTTCAATCGAGTTGCTCGCAGACCTCCTCCAGCTCAGCAACCAAAAGGTGCTGCATGCGCTCATGGCCATCCAATCCATCATTTGCATCCCCGCCAACGACAAAAATTGTATTCAGCTCAATCACACTTCCCTCCGCGACTTTCTCGTGGAGAAGAGCCGCTCCAATGATCTCTTCATTGACCCTCCGACGGCTCATTTCACCCTCGCCATTGAGTGTGTGAAGGTTATGAAGAGGACACCGCTACAGGACGCTTTTCCTACCGGCGCAGCAGCAAGATACAGTACTCAGAATTGGCTTATTCATTTAGGCAACTCTCGTGGTCCTAGCGAGGTTTCTTCAGGAATACTAAGTATACTGACTGATTTCTGTTCATCTGGGGTAATTTCTCTTGGGATCAATGCACTTTTTTCTTTCGGCACACAGTACGAGGAAAGCAATAGCGCCCTAGCTGGATCAATTGTATATTACAATGTGTGCATCTCAGCCATATATTACGGTGTCATACTGAGTTTCAACAGGAAATTAAAGGGAGTCGGGCCTTTGTACGTGTTCTGGAGAAGATTGACACTCGCTTGAAGGTACATTCCCTCATTTTTCCGTTTTTGTGCTACTGACAGACCCTTTGCATCCAGAGGGTATGTTACATGTTCACTGAATTCGGGACTAACTGGATCACCTCAATGATTCGGACAGGACGTAAGTCGTCCTTGCGTGCTGATACTGAGAGATGACATGATGCACATTTGACAATAGATTGTAAGACACGCATTCTCAACTATTGGAGTAAACTCAGGCATATTTTCAGGAGGTATGGGCACGCACGCACATCGAGCGACGTCTAGGTCTGATCTCAGCACATGAAAATTAAGGACATAGGACAATTCCTGCGGGTATGAGGATTTTTCATCACAATTAAGGGCGAGTGCTCACGACCACGCCACCGTGATGGTTGCAGGAGGTGCGCCATGTTGTTGTTTCAATGTGAAGGGCGAGTGCTCACGACCACGCCGCCATGATGTTTGTAGCGAGTGGGTCATTTTTCTGCGTCAATGTGAAGGGCGAGTGCTCACGACCACGCCACCGTGATGTTTGCAGGAGGTGCGTTATTCTGCAGCGCGTCGATGTAAATGGCAAGTGCTCACAACCGTGCCGCCATGATGTTTGCAGCGAGTGCGTCATGTTACTGCCTCAATGTGAAGGGCAAGTGCTCACGACCGCGCCGCCGTGATGTTTGCAGCCAGTGCGTCATGTTACTGCGTCAATATGAAGGGCAAGTGCTCACGACCACGCCGCCGTGATGTTTGCAGCGAGGTGCGTCATTCTGCAGCGCGTCAATGTAAAGGGCAAGTGCTCACAACCGCGCCGCCATGATGTTTGCAGCGAGTGCGTCATGTTACTGCCTCAATGTGAAGGGCAAGTGCTCACGACCGCGCCGCCGTGATGTTTGCAGCCAGTGCGTCATGTTATTGCTTCAATGTGAAGGGCGAGTGCTCACGACGTCGCCGCCGTGATGTTTGCAGCTGTGGGTCATGTTACTGCTTCAATGTGAAGGGCGAGGGCTCACGACTTCGCCGCCGTGATGTTTGCAGTTTGTGGGTCACGTTATTGCTTTCATGTGAAGGGCAAGCGCTCACGACCTCGCCGCCGTGATGTTTGCAGTTTGTGCGTCATGTTATTGCTTCAATGTGAAGGGCGAGTGCTCACGATCTCGCCGCCATGATGTTTGCAGCCAGTGCGTCATGTTATTGCTTCAATGTGAAGGGCGAGTGCTCACGACCTCGCCGCCGTGATGTTTGCAGCCAGTGCGTCATGTTATTGCTTCAATGTGAAGGGCGAGTGCTCACGACATCGCCGCCATGATGTTTGCAGGGAGTGGGTCATGTTATTGCTTCAATGTGAAGGGCGAGTGCTTACGATCTCCGCGCCGTGATATTTCCAGCTAGTTCGTTATTTTCCTGCCTCCATGTCAAGGGCGAGCGCTCACCGCTTCGCCTTCGTGATGTTTGCAGTATGTACGTCATTTTCCTGCCTCGATGTGAAGGGCGCCGAGTGCTCACCATCTCGCTGCCGTGATGTTTGTAGCATGTGCGTCATTCTCCTGCCTACATGTGAAAGGCTGGTGCTCACGACCACGCCGCCGTAATATTTGCAGAAAGTGCGTTATTTTATTGCTTCAATATGAAAGCCGAGTGATCATGACCTCGGTACCGTTATGTTTGCAGCGTGTGCGTCATTTTCCTGCCTGCATGTGAAGGGCAAGTGCTCACGACCTCGCCGCCGCGATGATTGCAGGATGTGCGTTATTTCGCTGCTTCCATGTGAAGGGCGAGTGCTCACGACCTCGCCGCCGTGATCGAATGCTTGATTTTAATTTCTGCCATTGAATCTTGATAGATTGTTTGCAACTTTCCTCATCGCTGTCGCTGGCTTAACACTGAAATATCTTCTGACTCTAGGAAGTAAGTTCCCCGTCACTTCCGACACAGCTCTAACAACAACAACCGACAAATCATCCCTTTTCAGGCAGTAAGTACAGCCGGGCCGAGATATCTCTGTCATGAACTGATATCTGCGTGACCTATCCTTGTCTAGTGGGTATGTGGCCGAGCTTCCGAAATAGTGGACGATATTCACCATTCCACGTGCCGTGTGTTTATCTGTAGCGGGTCAGTGGGATTCAATGTCTTCAAGTATGCTGTCCTTGATTTAATATACATGACGCGAAGGCCGCTCGACGAGAAGAACGGTCCGCGGAGAAAATGACGGGGGTGGCGCGCTTCAAAGAGAAGCTTTCCGGTGTGTTTAAACAGTGAATCGCTATTTTTGGGTGAGTATTTGCATGTACCAGTCCTCCATCCTAACATATCAATTGAACATTTGACTACCAGGATATAGTTGGGGTGCGGTGATTGCATCGAAGAAGCGGGGGCAGGCAGGGGCGATGGGCTGGGAGATGTGGGATGTATTGTTTGCACGCTCGATCTCCAACTCAGATTCAACGATCGCGATGCTCAGGAGCAATGATATGGTCTTGGTTTTGGAACGTCTACTATGCATGCGAAATTGGCTGTCACTGCTGAGTTCAAACACGACCTTGAGGATTGGCGTACTGTTACCACCATGAAGTCGAGCGGTATCTCCGGTTCAGAAGGGCCATAATGAAGTACCGTTTTTCTCCAAAATGCCTGCATCAGTGCATCGGTGGACAGGCTAGCCATGCCGTCGTTGGCCCCTGGGAAATACCCGTGTGACATGATCTGAGGGTGCATATGTTTGATATGCTGAAGTCACCAAGTCGCCAGTGGCAGTACACGAGAGCCGTCACAGGGTGGGGCTAGAAAAAGGAGGATACGGTGTGTGCTCAGTGTCCGCAAGAGATTTCCTTGGTTCGACTCCGGGAAAATGGCCATCAGTTGGCTTGTCAAACCACCTGCAGCTGGTACATTCCTTTTCCCACCCGCTGGCTCGCTAGAATATTCAGGTATCCTCAAATATCCTCAGGTATCAACACAGTACTAGCGGGTATACATAACGATCACACAACCTTCCCGCGAGCATCGCGTGTTTTCGAACCGCTGCGCGTGCCTGGCCAGGCACCGACGCCACCATGGCGATGACGATCTCGCCAATAGGCACCGGTATTCTCGCTGACCTTGCAATTTGCGCTGACCTCGGCACCGCTACGTCTGTTCACTGCGATTCGGACGCGCCTCGGAGAAACATGTCGAGACGTCGGAGAAATAGCACGCATGCCAGTGGCCGACACCGTTGCCAACAACGACGGGAACCTCCCAGCCACGTTTCGATTACGGTTTACCAACGACCCCTGGCGCATGCTCTGGCCTGACTTGGCGCGTTGTGGACTAGATTCGCGTCTGTCTTCAAGATCACGATTGATCGTGTCGCATAGTTGAGATTTCACGCGCCAGTGCGCTGCCATGCTACCCCACCCGCCCCTTCGCGAGCTCACACATAGGTGCCTAAACCGACCTCGCGGCCTCGCGGCGCTCGCATTGGCCTCAATTCGGGCGAATGCCAAATAAAAATTGACTGCCTCCTCCATACGCTGGTTGCCTCCACGACGCCCAACTGGGCAACACAGACATCGTCCTCCTGATCAGCGACCGACCTGTCACCGCTGATCAGGCACCCAGCTCCAGCCACCCGAGCCCCGAGGCACCGACCGCCATCCCACTATAAATACGCGCGCCGTGCAGCACAAAATGCACCACATTTCCCGCCTCGAGCTCTAGCCTCAGCCCGCCTGCCATTCCTTCTTCACCACGTTCATTTCCAGTTCACGTTCCAGCACGATGAAGTCCATCGCCCTTTCCCTCTTTTTTGTCGTCGCCTCGGTGCGCGCCGCGAGCGCGGGCACACAGACTCTCTATGGCCAATGTACGCCTTTTCCTTTTCCTTATATCCTATTGGTATTATTGAATACTCATCGAGCAATTCTCCGATAGGCGGTGGTATCGGATGGGGTGCGCGCCCCCTCTTCATTCAGCACTAGCTAGGCCACAATGTCTCATTGCCTCATTTAATAGCCGGCCCTTCCGCTTGCGCATCGGGCGCAACCTGCAAAGTCCAAAATAATTGTGAGCCCCTTCCGCTCCGTTTTCGGCTCTCCTTTCTCTGCGCCAATGATCAATCATCCTGATGCATTATTATTTGTCAATCAGACTACTACCAATGCGTCTCCGGCACTGGCACTGGCACTGGCACTGGCACTGGCACAGTTACTGGCTCGTCCGCCCCATCGACCTCCAGCGTCGCCCGCGCGACTGCCTTGCAAACGGTACTGACTTCAATCTCCCCTCACATGATCTTAAGTTAACGAGTTTCTGACCCGTCTTATCCAGGTGTACGGCCAATGCGGCGGTACAGGCTGGAGTACGTGTTCCTATCTGCTCTCAATATTAATGGCCGGGAGCGGCGCCTGATCTGGATTCTGGATGCTGATTTTATTTCTCTCTCGCTTTCAGGCGGGGCTACGAGCTGTGCCACCGGCTCGGTGTGCACATTCGAGAACGACTGTAAGTGCTAATTATCAAGCCACCATGTTCCTCGTGTCAATGGCCAATGGTCAGCGGATATCGATATTCAATATTGACAACACCCGACAGACTATTCGCAGTGCCTCCCCGGTACCGCGAGCGCCACCACTGCGTCTGCGTCGCCCAGCGTGAGCGCGAGCAGCACCGCCCAGGCGTCCGCCACCGCGAAATCGTCGATGACCACCGTGCGCTCGTCCTCCGCCAGCGCCACCGCGAGCTCGAGCACTGTCGTTGTCGCTGCCGCTTCTTCGTTGACGAAGGCTACTTCGGAGGCTGCAAGTACCAGTACCGCCGCGTCTTCAAGCGCCGTCACGGTCAAGACGACCTCTGTGTCTGCGACCTCGACTCCGCCCGCACCGACTAGTACGTTGACGGGGCCGAGCACCGCCGCGTCTGCGTCTTCGAGCGCCGTCACCGTCAAGACGACCTCTACATATACTTCTACGTCAACTTCCGCCTCCACCTCCGCCTCCACCTCCGCCTCTGCGTCCGCAACTGCTGCGACCCTCGGCCCCCTCGGCGGCGTGAACACCGTAAGCCCCTTCCCTCTGCCTTCCCCATCACTCAATCTCAATTATACATTATATCTTTGATCATATATCCGATCATAATGCCACCGTCCACAGGCAGGCTACGACTTCAGCGTGTACACCGACGGCTCCTTCTCGGGCACGGGCATCCCCCCGCCCGAAGGCCAGTACGCGCACTTTGCCGCGCAGGGCGCGAACATCTTCCGCATCCGTGAGTCCCCTGCGCCCAATCCTTGGAGTTTTATCACGGGTGGCTCTGAATGCTGAATATTGAATGGTGTTGCGTAGCATTCGCCTGGCAGCTGATGACGCCCACGCTCGGCGGGGCTATCGACGCCGCCTGGTTCGCGACGTTCGACGCGACCGTGCAGGCCGCGCTGGCGGCGCCCACCGCGCCGCACGTCATCCTCGACCTGCACAACTACGCGCGCTGGAACGGCGGGATCGTCGGGCAGGGCGGGCCGACGAACGCGCAGTTTGCGGACCTGTGGAGCCAGGTTGCCACCAAGTATGCGGCTAATGACAAGATTATCGTGGGTGCCCCTTCCCCTTTCCCCTTTCCCTTTCCCCATCTCCATCGCGTCCCTATTCGCATTTCTGACACCCATTCGGATTTCACTCGTAGTTCGGGATCATGAACGAGCCGCACGACCTGCCCTCGCTCTCCGACTGGGCGGCGTCCGTGCAGGCCGCGATCACGGCCATCCGCGCGGCGGGCGCAACGGCGCAGTACATCCTCCTGCCCGGCAGCTCGTACTCCAACGCCGCGACGCTCCCGACCGAGGCGGGGCCGTACCTCGCCGCGCTCACGGACCCGTCCGGCGGGACTGAGAAGCTGCTTTTCGATGGTAACTACTACGCCTATATCCGTAAACATACACATTTAACTGATTTTGTGTGCAGTTCACAGGTATTTGGACAGCGATAATTCGGGCTCCAGTTCTGAGGTGTGTAATATTTATCCACGGGCGTGTTCATTGTGCACAGCAACTGAATTGGATTGCTTTGCAGTGTGTGACGGTATGTTTAATAATAGCCCACAGGTTCGTGACAATGGCACTGACGGCTGCGTATAGGACAACGTAGACGTCCTCACCACCCTCGTCGCCTGGTTGAAGTCTGTCGGCAACCGCCAGGCCATCCTTAGCGAGACCGGGGGCGGAAACACCGCATCCTGCGAGACCTAGTGCGTATCACCCACGCTAAATCAAAGTCGCTTGCTCATGAACTTGAACAGCCTCGACTCGGAGCTTGCGTATGTGAAAGCGAACGCGGCGTCCATCGCGGGCTTCACGGTCTGGGCGGCGGGCTCGTTTGACACCACGTACACCCTCACCGTCACCCCCAACGCGGACGGGACGGACCAGCCCCTTTGGACCAGTGCTGGTGAGTGGTTCGCGTGTATGGCAGTATTAACCAGGCTGACGAGATGCTATGCAGTCGTGCCCAATCTCCCGTGATCGATTGATCGGACAGGCAGTGATGCTATTTCTATTGATATTGCTATTGGTTTTTGGTTTGCAATCTCTAGCGCGATGGTAGATACGGATACTCTGCAAGTTAGTCATTCGGGTAATGACACTAAATGCGATCTCGTGTGTGGTTGTTATATTCCTAACTGTGGCACATAAGTTTCTGAAATCAGAAATTTGATATTGAGTGTCACATACATTGGGTTCACCTCAGGATTCAATTTTTCACGACACGCAGTCCGGGCGAAAGGGGCCAGACTGTTGAGCTGCTCGCCCCGAACGTTCACTCCCTCACCAAGACAGCATGGCAGGATAAGTACGCTGAATTCTGATTGGGTGATGAGTGTATGTGAGGTCCAATGTGGACGAGTAGTTACCAATAGCTACTATAATGACAGCGAAAAGCAACAACAAAAAACTCCAGTTTATGCACAACGGAGCAAAACACCGGCTCTTCAACTAGGCGCGCTGACGACCAGGATTATTGAGGACTTCCGAAGAGGCGAGACGCACGCTGCTCATGAAAGTGGTGGCAGGTTTCCATAGCAAGACAGCGGACCGCCACTGAGCCGGCGATTTCAATCTTGCCTCGCCCTTACGTATACTATCGAGTCTTCGCTGAAACCAAGTCTCGCAATTCGGCGACCAGTATCCTACCTCCAGGCTCCCCGATACCCACGTATTATGCCTGGGCCACCAGGAAGCATCCGCAGTCTGAGTGCCACTGCCTTTTGAAAGCCGATGAGCAACATAACCCACGAGACGTACACACGCGTTCCACTCACCAGTGCTTAATTTATACACCCCAGATATCAGGTCAAGGTCATCCTCCGACAGCGTGTCATCCCACGATCCAGTGTCCTCGCCGTCGAATTGCGTGTAGCGGCCGGTGTCAATGTCGTGGGGGCCTAGTAGCGCGGCGTCAACATTGACAAATTCAATGCACAATCTCCAGACGATGCCGCCTTTCAGAAATGCCGCGCGTGCCCGGCGCTCAGTGCCCAGCCAGTTACGGAGCAGACCCTGGTACTTGGGATAGTCTGTATTGTCCACCGAGTAACCTTCTGCCGGTGTCCGCCAGCCCAGCCCTACACATGTCTGACGTCGTTGTGTATTCCTCAAGATAGATGCACAGGTCCCGGAAATGGGTGCCTGTGTCGTGAATGCCCTTCCGGTGGCCAAGAATGCCTTGGCGATGCCAATGCGTCCCTTGCCGTAAAAGCGTCTCAGACACTCCAACGCCGTAACTGAATCCTGCACAACAAGATCCCAGTGGGGCTCTGGTGCATCGGCGTGGTAGACGACTTTGGGGATGATCCGATAGTAGACTTCGTCACCCACAGTACAGCGGTGTACGCTCATTATCGGAGTGGCACACATGACCGGGGATGGGTGCATATCACTTAGATCGCAAAGTGTTGCTGGTATCGCAGCGCCGGTGAGAAGATATGTTACAAATTCGATGATGGGATCCTGGTGCACCTCCCACGTAGTTTCTGAATCACCCAGTGTAATGCGGGTGTTGACCCACGTCGCTGATCCCCTGGGACGCTGCACTGTCAGATCGCGGCGATAAATGACAGTTCCCAACTTGAAGCCGTAGCGGTAATAAATGAGGCTGTTGATTTTGTCAAGTGATTTAAGAATTGCGGAGAAAAGTGGCGGATCCCATGAGTCAACGTCCTCAGGCCGCTCAGGGTGCATTGGCGTAGTAGAGCGAGAACCAACCGAGGACGCAGCTTGAGGAGCCACTACCAACTGAGAAGCAGTCGACCGAGGAGAAATGGATGAAGCTGTATATTCCGGAGTTGAAGCTTGACCGTCAGAGAGTGTATCAGGAGCTTCCCGAGTGGCAGTGTGTGCATGATCAGCTGCGATGTGGAATGTCAATGGTCTGCTAGCAACACAATATAAGAGCGCTCACCAGCCGCAGCTGGAGCTCTCTTAATTTCGTAAAACGGGTACCATGTACCAGCGATTTCAATTCCAGTGAAGGTACTCGAACCAGAAGATTGAGCATAAGTAGAGCGGACTAATTGGTCACGCTGATTTCTGAGACCAGGAGAATTCAAAGTTGTGATAGCATCGTCCGATTCAGAATCAGAATCCGTTGTTAAGTCTGTAACGGTAGACCTGCAGGTTTGAGGTCAGAAAGACGGACATGAAGTTGTTGTAACTTGTAATTTGACATACCCGGCCATTGGCCCACCTTCAGGGGTGTGATGTGATAGCAACTGAGAAGATGGTAAGAAAAACCTCAAGGAGGATTGGCACAACAACTTCGATGGCTAGTGGTAAGTTGGTGTTGAGCGCGAAAGAAGAAAAAAGTGATCAAGAGCGAGCATAATTAACGTTGGGAGCCGTTTTGACGTTGAGGGTGGGAATATTTACATAAGCCACTAGCCTCTTAGGTTGGTCGTGCCTGGTTTACTACCCGTTTAGTAACGATTATTCGAAGTAAAACATTATAATTACACGTTTGGGTGGATTGTAAGGCCTTGGGTACTCCATCCGTAGTGAGTAAATCATGAGCTAGACTGTTGTAGAAGAGCAAGAGTTGACGAATATATTGTACTCTTTTGAACTCGGACAGCACACTAATACAGCACAGTGACGGCTCGGTGACGGTAACCGGGGTCAGTGCGCAATCCATTATGCATGATCCGGCTCGTCGCGTCGCGTCCACTCCTTGCTCCAGACCACTACGATCTATTAGCTTCATGGGCTCACCCATGGACAGACTTCCCGATGAACTCGTGAAAGAATTTCTTGGCCCTTGGTTACGTGTTTCCGACGAAGAGTTTTCAGCAATCAACCGGGCGAAGCAAGAACTATTCCTAGTCTCAAACGAATACGAACATTGACATCGTCTCTTAGACATAGTTACTCCTATCGGCCCAAGCTACCGACCACCTTCGCAAAATCAGAAGTGCCTACTTCAGTATGTGGGACTTTTCTTCGCTCATTTGTCGGTCATCGTTGCTGATTCTGCTCAGTATCTTCTTCTCGTGTGCAAACGATGGCTGAGGATATCCACGCCGTTGCTATACTCCGTCCGTGCCATTCTTTTACTGTTATGTCCCATCCTCAGCTGACGCGTTTCAGGCTGTGATTATTCGGTCCAAGGCACAAGTAGCTGCCCTGGCGCGTACCCTTGGGGAAAACAACCTTTTTGGATTGCAAATTCGCAAGATTCGCGTCGAGGGAGGGTACACTGCTCCCCTCAAACACGTCATTAAGCTGGCGCCGAACCTCACACACTTTTTTCTTTCCCTGGATATCATGTCGAGCGAAAACGTCACTGGGCTGATCCATGCCATGCCGACTATGAACCACACCCACATGTACTTGCAAAAGGAGCCATGCTACAATCCAAAGTCTAATGCTTCCATGCGCAAAGTGGAAGTAACTCTGTTCAAGTCCATGGCTACCTGGAAGTCACTGGTACGTGAGCTTGATGCTACCCGTTTAGCATGATTGGCTAACTAGTCTGCAGAAAACCGTCGTCGTGGTTGGTGAAGATGAATATCGCGAGCTGCTGGACCGGGAATACTTCACTGCCATTGCGACCATACCAAATCTGCAATATTTGGACATATCAATTCTGACCGAGAGCTTATATTCCGGCATGCACACCGTGGGTGCGACACCGTCGTTGATTGCTATTCGCGTAGACGAAATGCGACAGCTTTTTCACGATCCATTCTTCAAAGCCCTGGCTGAGAACTCGCCTTTGCACACGCTCGTGCAGTTTAAAGACAACCCGTACGTTCTCGATGTTTGCATTAGATGACAATCTTACATTCTTGTCCAGGATTGGAATTATCAAGAAACACCGCGACAATGGTCGGTTTCGTGTCTATCTCTTAGACGATTCAGACTCGACATCGGATGCCGCTCCAGCTTTAAACCCCACAGCAGAACGTCCACCTTCCCTGCCCCCGCCCCTTATGCGCAACCCACTTCAAGACGCTCTGCCCCATGATCAAGACATAATCCTCGCCAACATTGTGTCTTTCGTGACATTAAGCCTTAACCTGAGTAAACTATGCTACGTGTCAAAGAAATTCAAAGTGAGCATGTCATTTCACGCCTTCTTCGTGCAGCTTCTCATCTTATCACAGGCTCTTGCCACGCCCCACCTGTATCGAAGGGTGTATTTCGATAACCCGGAAATGGTCATCTCCTATGCCGAACGGGTTGCTGATCAGCCGATTCTAGGCAGCTATTTGGAGGGCCTTTACTATAGCGACGCAGTGATACAGGATGTCGATGCCCTGGTGCAACTGGCTAACGTCTTCGTTCATATGACGAACCTTCAGTACTTTCAGAATATGCCCTTCCAAACTTACCTATGGCAATTCGGAGACACTCGGCCTAGTCCATGGGCCATTTTTACGTCGCTCGCTCAGCATACAGGGCGTACGTTGGAGAAGATGGAGTCAATTGGGTTTCTGGTGCCCAAGAGAGTGGAGTCGCCGGCATTGTGGGCCTCGTTCTGCAGGCTGAAAGAGCTGAAGTGGTGCTGTGAAACCGCTTTCCAAGACAAGGCGGCAGTGGCGCACGATGCTCTGCCGATGCTGGAAAAGCTCACGCTTCGAAACTACCATCCGTCGTTCATCCACGTATTGAATAAAATGGAGTGCGTTGCTTTAATCACCACGCATGCATAGTAGTTGCTGACATATATGTGTAGTCTTCCATCTCTTACCACTATTATCCTCCAGGACGAGACGGATGGAAGTCATGCTCTGCTGAAGCATCACGGTCCCAAACTTACCACCCTATTCATCACCGAGTCCACACCACTGTTGGTGCTGGATTTGTGCCCGAACATCACGACCTTGACTATCATCTCTCGCAAAGGATACATCAAATCTAGAAAATTGCCGCAGCGCAAGGCGAGTCTGCAACCTTTTGTTTCCCAATCGTTCTAATATGCTTATAGACGTTTGACGTTAATATCCTCAATCATGAAGAAGATCACCAACACCTGACAAAAATTCACTTCAAATGTCACATGTGCGTACACTGACTTTGCGTAATTCGCGTACTGACAAGGCTCTCTCCAAAGGACAACAAAGGTTTGGGACGTCGTCCGTAAACAATGGGATCTTTCCTCCGGTTATTCAGCCTTGCTGGAGATCCAGGCAAACAGTCTCTTTTGGCCTGAGAACACGGAGTGCGTATTCAATCGAACTTCTCATCGTAAGCTGCGTAGGTACTCAGTATTTATATTTATGTGCATTTTCACAGTCATGCCATCGGACGCAATCCATGGGTCAAGTGGTCGGATCGACTGCTGGAAAACCATAACATCAAAGTTACCAACGCGAGTGGCCGCGCGTGGGTTCCGAGGTTGAAACTCACAAAGTAGATGCTTTGTTTAGGGTCAGAGATGCCCGTTGGCTTAGAATGCGATTAATAGGACTCATGGTGGTGAAGAGGAGGCCATGGTTACGGTACACGTACATATGCATGATTCTCTCCCTTGTATCGCAGCGCTACATCGCGCGATTCCTTCTTATCTTGACTTATTGGCATGTATTATAAGCTCTAGCGATGCACTGCACAACATCCGGTTACAATTGTTCATCCGGTTCGCTATTACCGTCAAAGTGTTTTCGAGATCGCCTCATCCACTAATTCGGTGAGAGGTGTAGTCATGAATTTTTGGTATCATATAGCTCTTTCTCAGTAGCATCGTCATTATTTCCTAGGTTCTGCTCTAATCAGGTCCCACGCCGAAAGTCGTGGTTCAAACGTTTGCCCGCGGAGAGCAAGGGGACTGTTCTAGTGCGTTCCTAGTTTTTGGGTTGATATCCGCCGTCCATCACTGATAGGTCGAAATCGTTTTGGATGCCCGAATTCATGCCAGGGTTCCACATCAGCTTTTGCAAATTGATGTCGCATTTATTGATATCCTGAGTTCAAAGAAAAAAGTGACCTTTCAAAAGATCCAGACTTTGCCACCAAATATTAAGATAGCAAGTGGTGCTTACAGTCAACGATGTTCGTGAAAGCCTTGAGGAAGTCAACGGAACTCAAAGTCGTGAGCTGGTTCAACCTCTCAAGCACGAGTAGAGACGGCACGTTCGGGGTCAACGCCCGTCATTTCCTTGAACAACCTGAGGCGGGTTGCATAGTGGATTGACGGTAAATTGCTCGGAGTATAATAGTCTCGCGCCGCTGGTTCTGCCTACGATGGTCGCTATTCGAGGGAGAGGGTGCGCCTTATTCACAGCAATATCTTTCGAACTTGACTTCGGGTGTGTGCTGCAGGCCGCTAACGAGGATAGGCATGCATCCCGCCTCAGCCGAGCGGTGCCGGTGAGAGCTGGGCTCGGGGTCAGTAAATATAAGACGACACCCAGGTGACAGTCCACTGTACAGCCTCCGCACAGGTGTCCTGCTTGCCCCACCGAGTCATTCCAGTTATTGCCCTTTGCCCACATTCTAAGACAAAGAAACGCTTGACCTTCTTCTAATCCACTCTTTGATACCAAAGAATGCCGGAAGACGATATTCAATATCTGGGGATGAAGATAGCATCGAGTGCGCACGCAGGTCGCCCCTTTACACCCTCAAATCCAGTCACAGGTAAGGGTCGCACACCCAGAAGGTCGATCTTCGGGCATCCAAATGAACGAGCACCATCAGGCATCGTCTTGCATGTTGAATCCAACGGGGGCCAACCGCCTTTCGAACTACGGTTTCTACGGTCTCTGACCAGTGCTGTGACCATCGGCCGCAAGTCGACCTCTGATCACAAATCGGCCCCAGGGGAGCCATCCA
Source organism: Athelia psychrophila (assembly GCA_001630335.1). Lineage (NCBI taxonomy): Eukaryota > Fungi > Basidiomycota > Agaricomycetes > Atheliales > Atheliaceae > Athelia > Athelia psychrophila. Next base: position 39,854 of record KV417764.1, read on the forward strand.
TAGCGGGATTTACATGCCAGGTAGTCAGTGGAAAGCATGCAAAGTTGGCATTCTCAGACAGCGGTTTCGTGAGTTTCAAGTATCGCATTCAATGCATGACCTACCTGCTTATCATGATTGCAGGTGTACATCATCGACCTCGGCTCGCGTCATGGGACACACGTCCGGCGCCCTGGAGAGACAGTGTCTAGGACGCTGGAACCAGAGATCGTCACTATGCTCAATTCCGGGGATTACATCACATTTGGGAAGACTGTCGGCAAAGGATCGCAACTCGTGCCACCCATCACAGTCAGAATCCAGTTTCTCTACGGACCTGAACCTGAGATATACGAGGTGCCGTCGAAGACCCCGAGCCCATTTGGAGAAGTTTCGCCTGAGCCTTCTCGGTCCCGCAAAACCTCGGGGCGTTACGGGCTATATGCGCCATCGTCCTTCTCATCGCCCGAACATTCGTCCGACGAAGACTCCTTCTCCTCCAAATACGATCGGGATTCTGATATAGAGGAGATCCCAGCGCACGAAGCCATTCACACCACAGTTTATTCTGCTACATCGGCCTTAAGGGCATTGCAGGCACATATCCAGGCCACATCATATGACTCTGCCCCTTTGCGCTCAGCAATGTCAAACAATCTGCCTGCATTCGTCCCTTCTAGATCTCACTCCCCGATGGACCTCTCGAGCCCCACGCCATCACCGGTGGGCGCATATCCTTTGGATCTCGAGCCAGAGTACCAGGCGAGTCCGGAGCAGGAGTCAAATTTCGATCGCTCCTCCGCAGCAAGCAGCGACGGTGAAGCTGAGAAAGAAGCGAGCGAGGCTGAGCATGAAGAAGGCGAAGTTCGCGACGAGCAGAGTCCCGAGGCAGCAGACCCCCTATTCTCCAGTGCCATCACTCCCTGTCCGCTATCGAGGGCGGCGTCTGCGAATCTGGACGAGGATCTGGGCCGTCCTTCTCTCATGGATTATGCTCCTGTTGTCGAGTCTCCCGTTGCCGAGTCCCGCAGTCCATCTCCACCCTCTGAGTTCGACTTCCAAGGCCAAGTCAAGGCACAGGAACCGGCTTCTGCAGAAGCAATGCAGACCAGCGTGGAAGAGATGGATATCATGTCTGCAAAGATCAACGACAGTATCGAGCGTATCGGCGTATGTGTTCTTTTATCTTGATTATGTTCTGGGGCTAATGCATGCTTTTGTCAGCGGGAGCTTCGGGAGGCGGCAGTTACGAATGACAACAAGTGGAATGCTGATAATGCGGCCTCACTTAACGCCGCATTGAACGGGTTGCCTGCACCGGCAGATGTCGGGGAGTGGGCTGCGTCTGTGTTGAACAAAGCATCAGCCGCTGCATCGTCGTCTTTATCCGCAGCCGACTTTGAAGTGCCCATGGTTAGCCAGCAGGAGGGTGCCGTGACCACATCAACTCGGGATGAAACGGCGGAAACTCTGGTAGAAGTGAAAGCCAGCGTCGCAGCGATGACTGTTCTGGTCTCAGGTATGTCCTACATCTCATCTATAAACTCTGGACTAACAAAAAGACCTCTTCCGTAGAATTAAAAGCATTCCACGAGAACATGGAGAAGCAGATGTCCGAGAAGCTGGCGTCCATCGAGTCTGCCCGTGCCGAGCTCACCGCTGCCACCGCCGTAGCTGGAGTGCGTTCTTTTCTTTGCACCCTCCTAATTGTTTGGCATTCCATATTAATGCATTCCTCCCAGCTTGAAAACAACCTGAAACGAAAGCGCAGCGAGTTGGCTGAGGTGGAGTCAGAAATTGGCGACTCTGCGCCTATGGATGTTTGTTGCGCCAAAGAAGATTCCATGTCCGTCGAGGCCCGCCCAAAGAAGAAGCTGAGGCGTTTTGCGTCCTCTGTGATGCACACAGCAACTGCAGCTACCGTGGGTGCTGTCGCCACCTGGGCCGCGCTGGCCTTCAGCTAGAGGACACGCGCATACGCGCGTTCGTTCCACATTGTTCCTGGAAGTGTGTTATTTATAAGCTGGCGAGCTTTGTAGTTTCGAATTGTAACTTTTGTTGTTTGTTATTTCTGACCATTTGTATCTATCAAGGATCTGTGTACGAACTTTCTCCATGCATGTATTAAATCCTTTGCAATATGATAGCCTGTTTCCTCTCGCACATACTTGTCAACCATGCAGCGATGATTGAAATGGCACACGCAATGTAATGGGTTTGCGTGAATATAAAATAAAGATACAGTACAGTGATTATATATTCCGAAATTATGTTCTATGCGTGGATGTCAGTCATCCTTTGGCCAAAGGACTGCCGCCATATTTGGATTTCAAGTCCCTTGTTAAAGCACGCAGCATGGCAACGGTGACGGTCGGCGATTCCGGGTCCGGCGGAGCAGAGGAGGTGGAGACACTAGGCGAAGGTGACTTGCGTGAATCACACGGGGGAGTATCAGATATATGGCCCTGGTCGTCGTCAGTTGGTGACGCGGAGTTTGCAGACAGGCGCCTTCGCTTGGAGGGTGTGGAGAACCTGCGGATCATTGTTAGCTTGGAAGACATGCCGTCTGACAAGCACTAGGTCCTACCTGCTAATCTCAGAATCACTGATGGACGGGCGGCGTTTGGAGGATCGGTGTGCGTGGAGGGCGAAAACCCGCTCAAGCATCGCAGCGTGAGATGCTGCGGTGGTGGAAAAGGCGTGCACGCCAGACGCAAGCTCGGTTTTCTTGATGTAGTAGACCTTTTTGGCGTCAAATCCGGTATTGTTTCGGGCAATGTGCTCAGCGAGGTCATAAAGATGCTCCAGGAATGGCACATGTGGAAATTCTGGCCAATACTGTCAGTGTTTGCCTAATCAAAGACGGCGTATTTGTCACCTCTAGCCATGCTTCTCTGCGATTGCAACTCTCGTGGCATATTGCTCTTGATATCTCTGAAAGACTGATCGTCCAACCACGCAAGTGCAGCGTCGTACATGTCGCTGAAGTCTCCATCAGCGATATATTGAGCAAAGATGCAAGAATGCTCACTCAGAAGTCACCGAATCCCCCGAAGCAAACCGAGGTAGGCCTTTGGACGCATTTGATCCGACGAGTTGCAATGCAACCTTGCCCATGTCGTTGAGCAAATTCACCGCTTTCTCAACCAGTTGGGCATACAGCCACCAGTCAACTAGGGCAAAAGTTAAGCCATTTCCCAGTTAAAAATTGTGAATAGCTCACGATCTCCACTGGTTGAACATGCGCCTAACCACTCTCCAGAGAACTCTTGCCACTGATGCCTGAATCTCTTCAAGACACCTGCAATGATGATTAATACACGAGACATGGCCAACCACGGCGCTCGTACCTGAAAATGACAACGCGTCCACTAATCTGCCTTCAACATCGAGCGGCAAGGCTTCAAGGCCACCCTTCAGCTTGCTGTCCAGATCCACCGTCTCAGCGGTCATCGAGAAATCCTGATGACCAGCGAGTACGCCATCCTTGACGAATTTCTCGACCATGACATCGAAATCCGAGGCGGCATCCGCATGCGCAGAATCAATCCAGGTGATGGTGAGCAGACACGGCACGTAGTGGCGCGTGTCCGGAAATGCGGCGACAATGTCGCGCAGCCGCGAACAGTCATCCAACACGCGGTATTTTCTGCATGGGGCCAGATGAGCGGGTCTGAATCACGGTTGGGGAGGAGAGGTAAAGAGACCTTTCAATTTCGTCCGAAATGCCTTCCAACGGCGTGCGCTCGAAAACGATGACACCGGGCGAGGCCTCTGACTGTTCTGACTCTTCAGCCGGCTCAAGGCGCATAGCAAATATGCTCTCTCCCAGCCACCGCCCAGACGTCGGGACGTCGAACTTCCGTTCCAGCCAAATGGCAGTGGCGTCCATCTCGGGGTTCATCGAGAGCCATATCTGCCAGCCGACCGGAGGCGGCCCGGCGAGCCCCTGCACATGCCGCCGCACCTCGTGAATAAAAGACCCACTCGCCCAGCGCCGCTCGTGCTCTTCTTGATTCTGCCGCAGAGGTAAGCAATAAGCAATAGCAGATCAACACAAGCGTGATAGCACCTACGGATTTGAACCGACGCGCCAGCTCCTCGTCCGTGTGCGGCGTCCTGTACCCGCCCGACACCCGTTTCCGCGCGCGCTTCCGCGCCGCCGAGTCCAGCGCCGCCCCCGATACGAGTCTGCGCTTCCGCTCTGACGGGCTCTCGGAGGAACGCTCGCGCTGGATCTTCTCGCCATACGCCGTGCTTCTCCTGCACGCGTCTTCCCATGCGCTTTTCTCAGCGAGGCGCGCGCGCCAGCGGCCGAAGAGCGCTTTCACCGCGGTCCCTTTTGCGGCGAAGGCCTTAGCCAGCGCCTCGCGATCAGCAGAGGAGACTCCCACATCCCCGCCCGCGCCGTTCACCGGAGAGTTCAGGCGCAGCGGGCTGGACACCGCGTCCACCCCCGGCTTGCGCGGGGAGGCGGCGCCCGGCGTTCCATTTCCATTTCCAGTTCCATTTCCAAAGGTCTGCAGGAACTTGGACGTGGTGGGCGACGGCCCAACAAGCGGGGCCGCCCCGCTTCCAAAGGTCTGCGTGAACTTGGACGTGGTGGGCGACGCGGCCGCGGCGCTCGGGGCGCCGCTCCCAAAGGTCTGCATAAACCTGGACGTGGTGGGCGACGACAGCGATATGGGGCTGAGGATCTCGCTCGCCGCCGCCACGCCCGTGTGCAGGCTGCCCTTCAGCATGCTCACAAGCGATTTGTTCCTTCCCAGCGGACCCGCAATCGGCGAGGGATATGACGCAGCGGGCGCGCTGGTGGTGGGCGTGGAGGGCAGCGACACCACGCCGCCGTAGTTGAGCGCGGGCGGGTGCGCGAGCGGCGACTGGATGTCCGGCACGGGGCTCGGCAATCGCAGCCCCGAATTCGTGTTGATGCGCAGCGACGCAGGCGGCGTCAGAGTAATTTGCGGGACAGTGGGGAATGGGGGCTGCGCCGCGGGCCACGTTATCGACGACGTCAGCTGGGGCGTCCGCGTCGCCTGTGGATGGGGATGCGGGTGCGGATGCGCGGGCGAGATGCCGTTCAGTATCCCGGCCACCTTGTCTGTGCCTGTGCTGTCCGTGCTGCCTGTGCTGTCCTGGCGGAGCGGGGACGGCGCCGCTCTGAAGACCGGCGCGAACGCAGGCGCAGCGGGATTCAAATTCAATGCGGGCTCGGATGCAGGCGGCCCAGGGGCGAACGCGGGGGGCGCCGTTGTGGTTGTCGAGCCGCTAGAGCTGGACGGGCCAAACAACGAGCCATGCGCGAACGACGGCGCGCTTGCGCTTGCGGATGTCGTGGCGCCACTGGGTGGCGCGGGTTGTGCGGGTTGTGCGGGTGGCGCACGCCCTGCGCCGCTAGCCGCAGGGGCCGACGCCGATGCAGGGATACCTCCAAAGCCGGCGGACGCACCGAAGAAATTCTGGGATGCCGCGGACCCAAACGGCGACGGGGCGGGGGCGGGGGCGGGGGCGAAGGGGTTCGCAGGCGCCGGCGCCCCAAAGACGGATTTCGGCTGCGACCCGCCAAACGCAGAGGTGTTTCCAAACGCATTGGGGACCTCGGAAAGATTCGAGAACGCGCTCCGCGGCGGCTGGCTGGTGGACGCGAACGGGTTTGCTGATACAGGCGGCGCGCCGAACACCGACGGCGCTGCGCCAAATGCCGAGGGCGCCGCGCTCGCCCCAAAATGCGAAGCAGGTGCACCATTGGTCGCGGTCGGGGCGGCAGGGGCAGTCTCGATGTTGTTACCGAGCCATTCAGTGGCACCGTGCTTTAACGGTTTTGAAGCCGCGGGACCTGCGCCAGGGCCCACTTCCCCATCTACTGAATATTCGTTCGAAACGCCATCGATGATGTCCGAAAGCGACAGCCCCCCCTTAATCCCCTCGATATCCTCGATCGTATCCGGCCCAAACAGGCGCTCCAGGATGCACGCGACGAGGTAGATCATCACGACGCTGCCCTGCTCCCGCAGCACCCTCGCCAGCTCGCCGAATATGCGCATGCCCGCGCCATCCACGACGAGCGGCGTCGCCTTGCCGATGGGCGCGCTCCGCGCCTGCACGTGCCGCCGGAACTGCGTGGTGAGCGTGAACACCGGGTGGTTGATGATATGGGGCGGGATATCCTCGTGGCGCTCTTTCTGGTCGCGGATGTGGATGAGGCGGTGGTACACGCGCATCTCGAGCTCGGAGGGCGCGGCGTGGCGGCCGCGCTGGTCCTCGTAGAACTCCTTCAGGCTCTGCAGCGCTGCGGGGGGAGGGGGGCGTCAGCGTCTGCCGCGATTCCACGAGCGCGAGTCCGAGATGAAGAGGAAGATGAAGATGAAGAGAAAGATGGGGATGAAGATGGGGATGGGGATGAAGATGAAGAGGAATGGGGGCGTACTGTTCATGAGCTGCTGCTCCTCCAGCGCGATTGAGAAGCCCTTTGTGTTGCGCTCCTCGTGCAGCGCGAGGATGTGGAAGCGCGCGCAGCGGTCGTGGCACGCGATCGCGAGCGCGCCCGTCTCGTGCTGCATCGTGAAGTCGTTGCGCACCGCGCGCGAGCGGTCGCGGATGTAGTTGAAGGTGGGCGAGAAGCCGCCGCGCGGGAGCAGGTCGTGGAAGAGGTAGTCCAGCGTTTTCTGCGGGGCGCGTCAGCAGTGGTAGTAGTAGGTTAGTAGCAGTAGTAGTAGGGGGAGGAGGAGGAGGTGCAGCCAGCATGGGGCAGGGGGGGACGGCGCACCTTGAGCACTCTGGGCGGGCGCAGGTCGGAGGGCAGCGTCTTGTCGCCGGCGGCGCGCTCGTACAGCTTGACCGCGCGGTTGTGGTCCACGCGCTTCGTCCCGGGGATCTTGAACAGGCCTCAGCGCAGATTTCCGTTATTTTCGAGATGGGGCGGGGGAGGGGACGTACCGTTTCCCACTCGAAGAGGTTGTTCTCGCGCTCGCGGCGGTAGCGCTCGAAGCGCGGCGCCATGTGCATGCACGTCCCGACGAGCGTGATGGCGTCCTCGAGCCGCTTCGGCACGAGGGGGTCGTCCATCAGCCCGTCCGCTATCGCCTTCTTGCGCTCCGCCTCGCGGGCCTTCACGAGCTGGGAGACGAGTCAGATGGGTGCGTCGGTCACAGAGCGGGGCCGCACCTCTTGGTAGAACTTCTCGCGCTCCTCCTGGGTCTCGAGCACCGGCTCGTTGATCTCGGCGAGCGGCTCGTCCTCGTCCTCGAGCTCGTCCTCCTGCCCTTCCTCCTCCTGCTCCTCCACGAATTCCTCCCCCATCCCCTCATCGTACTCTTGGTATTCCTCCTCCTCCTCATACACGTCCCCTCCGCCATTCGCCTGCGTGCCAAAGCCCTGGGGCGGATGTTGCACCACCAGCGAAGCATGGGGGAACGCCCGCGGCTGATCGGCGCCCCGTCCCCGGCCTCCGCCTCCCCGCTCCCAGCGATCCCCACCAGCAGGCGCATGCGCATGCACGGGGGCGTCCTGTGCCTGTGCGCCGCCCGCCCCATTTGCGACCCAGGTCTTGTTCTTGTGCTGCGGCCGTCCGCGCCCACTAATACTGGCATCGTGTCCGCCTCTGGCGCCCCGGCCGCGGCCTCTGCTGAACGGGGGGGTTGCATCCATTGTGCTGGGTACGGAGGCCCAGGAGCAATATACGTCAAGCCGAGAAAATGGCAGAAATTCAAATGGCAGCAACAGCGGAAATCGAGTCTGGACTCGTGACGTCGACCGCTTTTAGACTCCGCTTGCCACTGCGCACGACACTCTTGAGCTTTGAATGTCTGACGATTTGTGCGGGACGTGCTGCTCGATCGCTGTTCTGGCGTGCTGTGACGTAGCGGCTGGAGCCTGCGCAGATTTCACTTCACTGCGTGCGCTTTGGCACCCAATATCTGTCATTTACCCCGGGATAACCTCATAATAGGTCATTCCTGCACTGAAAACATGTGCGCCTGCAAGGCTAGAAGGGGGGACGACAGCCTCGATGAGCGGGCGCCGCTAATCTCGAGTGATGAACCGGCTCCTCAACCGCCTATGCAAGCCAAGCAGCAGACATTGCCGTAGTCGTTGTAGTCGATATCGGTGAGTTTCTACTTTTCGTGTCTGCTGGACGAACTGTTGGCTCATCGTCTGTAGATTGTACCGTATCCACATTTTGTTTGTATTCTTATAGAGCAATGTACACTTCCACCCCTAAATCTGCTGGCATTACGGTGCTCTTTTCATTTGTGAACCCCCTTCCGCGGATCCAGCTCGTGCCAATCCGCCCCCGCATCAGGTATACACGCGGATCTCATCTCGGCCTCCCTTGACGGTTGGCAGCACCAGTCGTTGTGCCAATCTTGCTTTTAGAAATCTAAACCGAAGGATAGTATTAGCTTGTCGCTGAGCTACTTAGCAACTTACTTGCGAGCGACCTTGATCAGGCGATAGCACGTGGTGGTCCCCTGCTCAGTGCTCTGACACACACCGGCTCTCGCTATCCTACATCTCGCCTGATCCCTTCGACGTTGCATTAGCCATGGCCACGACCAAAGCCCCATACGGAACCTGGAAGTCCCCGATCACCGCCGAAGCTATCAATGCCAATGTGACGATCATGTTCCCTATCCATTCTCGCCTGCTGACCCGTCCGCCGCTCTAGTCCATCAACTTCTCTGATGTCCTCGTCGATCCCCTCACGCTGGTCACCTACCACATCGAAAGCCGCTCAACCGGCCTGAACGCGCTCGTCCGCACCGCCGCCGATCACGATGTCGTCGCGGGGGAGTGGAACGTCAGGTCGGGGGTGCACGAGTACGGCGGCGCACCCGCGATCGTCTACGGCGGGACCGCCTACTTCTCGAACTTCGCCGACGGGCGCGTGTATTCGGTCAGGGAGGGGGCGGCGCCCGAAGCTGTCACGCCTGGTGAGTGGGGCCCACCACACGCCGCGCGCGCGCGCTCACCCGGAAACGGCAGAGAACAAGGCGCATCGCTTCGCGGACTTTGCGGCGTCCCCCGCGCACCCGTCCCTCCTCGTGGCCATCCTCGAGGACCACACCAACGACACGCCCCAGACCGTCGAGAACACGCTCTGCGTCATCGACACCGCCGCAAAATCCGTCGCGCCGCTGCACGGGATTCCCACCGCCGACTTCGTCGCCGCGCCCACCTTCAGCCCGGACGGGAGCAAGCTCGCGTGGGTGCAGTGGCACCACCCCGACATGCCCTGGGAGGGCGCCGAGCTCTTCGTCGCGGACGTGGCGCACGCGGACGGGACCCTCCGCGTGCTGAACGCCACGCACATCGCGGGGCAGAAGCGCGCGGTCAGCGTGGCGTACCCCGCGTGGGCGGACGCCGCCACGCTCGTGTTCATGAGCGACGCCTCCGGCTACTACAACCCCTGGAAGTACGCCACCGCCACGCGCACCGCCGCGCCCGTCCTCGCCGCGCCCGTCGC